>VDFB02271184.1:270895-373513 GCA_007258455.2 Sequoia sempervirens | reverse complement strand
GGGCCATAAGTTGGTGAGGTACTTGGGTATCCTGTTTGTAGTTGATCCTAACCTAAAAGAGATGTGGTGCTAGATCAGAGACAAGATAGAGAAGAAGTTGGCCAAGTGGAACAGACAGTACCTATTATTGGATGGAAGATTCCAAATTTGTTAAAAAATACTATTATTGGATGGAAGATTCCAAATTTGTTAAAAAATACTATCTTCTTATAGTATTTACTTTGCCTTGGTGTGGTTTTTTAGCTCCTACAAAATTAATGCTATCAAAAAAAGAATAAGAGAGTTTATTTGGTTAGATGGTAAAGGGAAAAGGAAAATACACTCAGTTAAATAGGAGTGGTGAACCATATCAAAACATAGGGGTGGTCTTGGTTTGAAAGATCTAAGGATTTAAGGCATTGCTCTGGTGGAAAAATGGGTGATTGGAGCCATGGATGGTGGGGAACCATGGAAAGTGATAATCAGGAAAAACATCACCAATGATGTTCCTAAACATGCTAAGTCATGGATGTCTCTACCTTTCAATGATATCCTTTGTAGCTAATGACCTATGTCTCCTGTAGGATGCAATGTATTTAGAACCATATGGAAAGCTTGGGAGACAATAAAAAATGAATCTAGATATCTAGCTGCCACTTCACCTAGGGTGATAACAAGGTAATCCTAACTAATAGATCTATATGGTGGAATTTGAAACACAAAGTAATGAAGTCTAAAGTAAGAGAAATTTATGCAATGTTAATAGAATTGGACTTAATAGATCATATGAATAAATTCTAGAAAATGAACCTAAACCAAGCCCAATGGCAGAAAATATTTCTAAAAAAATGGTAGAAAGAGATGGAAGCCAAAAAAGATTGCTTTAGATGGCTCTTGATAATTCAGAAACTCTTGTTCAAAAGAAAAATGGATGACATTGATATTTGCAGTTTATGTAGAAAGCCTGAATCAATTAATCATATCTTCTTTGATTGTATTTTTGCTAAGGAAATATGGAATATGTTTTTCAATACACAAAATATATGGGGAAATAATGGGGATCCACTCCTTGAGAAAATTCTTTTCAATCAAAATATCAAAATGAGCAAAACTGGTGCCTTATTTTGGCATATTCTTTCAACTGACATTTTTTGGGAAATCTGGAAGGCTTGGAATGAAGATAGGTTTCAATGAAGGAAGAGATTGCTTACTGAGTCCTATAAGGGACTTATCTTTTACAATGTTGCAATGTAGGTCTTCATCACAATGGAGCTTACGAAGGACAAGTTCTGGAAATACCTAGAAAACAAAGAAATAACTATTGATATCTTGGAAGCTAGATATGGGCATATGTGGCAGGAAGGTCATCCTGGGTAGATGTCTTCCTAAGGGCTCTATAAGCCTTTAGGGAGGAACTAAAAGAAGAGAAAAAGAACAAATCTAATAAGGTAAAAAACAAAAAGATTGTAATTGTACTGATGGAAGGGCAGAGTAGCGGGGATCTTGGGCTTTCAGTGGATGAGATGAGTGCAACAGAGACACTTGTGACACTTGGAGACTCAAAAAATACAATTTAGTCCCTCTAGGAATCAGCCTTGGAATATTTTTTGGTCTCTTTTTGGTTTATAAATGGTAGCAATACTGGTACATATGCTACATAGATGTAGGACCTTATACAAATGCACATATGTAATTACAAGCTACAAGTATATATGTAAATATTTTGTAGAAGATACTTGGAATAGTGTTAATATGAGATGATAAATTTGATGTATCAGAGGCAGAGTGGGGATATGTATATTTTGTAACTGGGGCAATTGGATGATATAACATAAGGAAGGCTACTTAGAGGCTTGATACTAATGTTATTGCACTGATGTTCTATGTGATGATCTCTCTATACTTAATACAAAAAAATTACTAGGAATAGACCACAAAGCACCCCCATAACATAGTCCACTAAGGTTTTTTTAAATAAAATTATTTAAAACTAACACCCTCAGTGACATTTCAACCTAGGGGACCCAACTAGAGATTTCACAAATTGTTTATCAATGGTGGGTGAATTAATTTCAAATGCATAATATATAAAAGATCACATAGAAAGGAGACACATTAAAATTATGTAGCATTGTCTCTAGTTTGGGGTATGTGTCTCTTGAATTTGAGAGTAGAATAACACAAGGACATGAAAAGGAGATTAATATGGCTACACTTCATCATGATTAGATATGGATTAGGATTACATTAATACATAAATAAATTATTACATAAAATACAAAACACAAATAGAAAAGAGAACATGAGAATATATATAAAGGTCCATAGAATATCACCCACAAGAGAAGTATTTATTTAGATGTTGACCACTAATTGGTAGCTCCACTTATAAGGTAAAAATTTAATTAACTACATCTTTCAAAAATTTGATAAGGCCCAAACCATAAGGCTTTAATTTTTTATATTTTCCTTTCTCTTCTAACCTAGAGTTACATATGAGGAAAAGATCCTCCACATAAAACTTTATCTAGACAACCTTCCTATCAAAGAGAAACTTCATTTTATACTATCTCAATAGGATTCTCTCACACATAACCCTCTTGACTTCTTCGATCTCATTCAACTCATGCACTCTTGGGGAAATGACATCCTCTTCTTCTCCTTCATTTTTACATAAAATTTTATATATTGGTAATTCAAGGTTGATCAACATTCCAACCTCAGTGTCATAAACCAATTCAAATGGAATCTTACTAATATCCATGTTGTAGGTTATTCAATCTACCCAAAAAAATAGCTTATCATCCCACCTCTTTCTATTTACGTCTAGATTCTTTCTAATCATGTTCATAATATACTAATTGTTGGACTCAACTCGTCCATTTCCCTATAGATGATAAGGTTATGAATATATTAGAGATATTACACATCAAGGAGATCATAGGATTTGAAAAAAATATATGTTATTAGCAACTATCCTTGATGGCACATCGAACCTTCTAATGTTTTTATTTAGTAAATAATTCAATTACCACATTAGATGTAGCATTAATTGTGAAAATTATTTTCACCAATTTGGTGAAGTCATTAGCAGCCACTAGTACCTAGCTATATCTATTTATAGAATTTTTTATTATCTCCCCCATAAATTATATACCCCATTGTTGAAATGGAACCTCAATTGAAATGGTTTTCAAAGAGAGAAAACTTGCAAATTTCATCCTTCCAAAAAATTGTTAATAAGCATCACACTATTTTGAAAAAATCGGCCATGTTTCTAAATGATGTGGGCCACCAATATCCTACTTTCATAATCTTATGAGAAATACTATTCAATAAGAAATATCCACTACATAATCCTTGGTGGCACTAAATAAAAATTTTGAGTGTTCTTCTTCTAAGAATTCAAGGAGTACACCATCATGGTTTCTATACATTAACTAGCCCTAGAGAAACACATAGTTCTTAGCTACCAACCTCTTTTTTCAATCATCTAGTTATAATGGAAAAATCAAATTTTCCAAACAAAACATAATTGCATATACCAACGATAATCTTTCAAATGGAAAGAAGAAAGAGATAAGATGGAGCTCACCTAATGCACTTTAAATACATCTGTAACATCCAAAAAGTGCAGAAGAAACATATCAGAGAAAACATGCAATGCAATCTAAGCTAAGCAACAGAGAACAAAGGAAAGTCAAAACGTAAATAAACTGAACAATCTCACCCAATATGTACGTAATTCCATGTATCATCTCGATTTCCCTTCTCCATTTTGTCGTTGTAGTATAATTGCCCTCATATTTTCAAAGGTTCGTGCAAGTATAGCCTATGATAGTGATTTAGCAAAACATCGAAGATTCAAGATAGTTTCTCTAAACAGTCATAAGATTTTGAGAGAGATTGGAATGATGAAAAATAGATCAATTTATAGAAAATTGATTATTCGAACAACAGGTCAGGATCGAAAGATCAATGGACGGTTGAGTTTGACAGATTAGACATGCATTATGATAATTGTTAGTGGTGACATGAGTGATACAAATTAGAAATAGAAATAAAGATTAAATAAATGATTTAATCTTTGAGTTTGGTATTCAAAAAAAAAAGAATTATCTTTGCATGACAAAGATAAAGATGGCTTAAAGAATCTCTCTGTTTGAATGCATGCACAAGATTTAATTAATTAAATAGGAATATTTAATTAATCTGCATGCACACGCAATTGAGTTAGCACTAGATGATTGAATGATTTGACGAAGAGATTACTCGGGAAAGCCACTCAGACATTAAATCCTAAGTTAACTGAGTGATTTAAATAGATTTTGAGTCAAGTCAAAGTGTATACTTAGATAACTTATACAATTATCTAAATATAGAGGAATGTGTTAAAATAGAATTTATGAATTAAATAATTGATTTAATTCAAGATTTGATAGTTGAAGAATAATTAAATAAATAAGATTTATTTAATTAAGTGATGAAGGGGTTTAAATGGATAATTAAATAAATAAAGAATTTATTTAATTATAGTTGAAATATGATAAAGAGTAAATTAAATAAGAATTTATTTAATTGAAGAAGAAGGATAAGGTTAATTAGAAACATAATTAAATAAAAAGTGTTTATTTAATTAATTAGATGGAATAAAGAAAAGTGTGAATTAATTAAATAATTAAGATTATTTAATTAATAGAAGAAATGGAGACTTTAGAGAATAATTAAATAATTAACATTATTTAATCATGACCATGAAGAATACAAATTATGAAGAATATTGAAGTCGCTGACTTAAATCAGATTTCGGTGTCTACATTTTCCCCTCTTTGATACAATGTCATTTCAACGTTGTGTCAAAGAAAATCGATAAGAAATATGCCCTAGTAATGCCCCGGTGTAAAACAGGTGAAGGTATGCCCCCTCGAGAGAATTGAAAAATTTTCAAAAAATTCAAAAAATTTTGGAAATGATCCTGATTAGTCCATTGGATAGCCAGAAATGTAGTGGAGTTGACAGAATTGAAGTTAGAAATGGTATGGATGGGTACAGGTCGATTGAAATTGGAAGCTGACATGGCCAGTAGAAAAGAATGCCACCAAAACCCTAGGTATAAATAGAAATTGGGGTAAAAACCAATTCATTTTCACCCACCTAGCTTTGAGAATTGAGATTTTGCTCTGCACCCACAACAATGATGTCTCCCATTCTGAACACCCACCATCGAGCATTCAGGATCCAGACCTTCACGCGGCTAGCCGACGCAGACCCCCCGGTATGTACCTTAAACTTGACTTTTGAAATTTTTTATTTGTGCGCCTTTTTTATGCATTTATTTGAAATTTTTCTTATGCGTCACTTTATTGAAAAGCCACATGTGAATGCGCAAATGACACATTTGTATGCAGATCAACGCATGTGTAATATCACGTAGATAGTTTAGCATAGGTTTTCTGCAATTCAACGCATTTCTAGTTTAGTTAAACGCATTTGAGAAAGAACAACGCATTTGCATTTAAATTAGCCACACTTGTTATTTATGTTACGCAGTTGCATATTATATTATAGGTTTGTAGATGCATTTTTTATTATGCATGCATATGCATGTTAAAGTTATGCATTTGAAAAAGAATGACACATATGTGTAATTGAATGATGCATTTGATTTTTCTGCAACACATATGTAAAATAATGACACATGTGCAAAAGAATGACACATTTTCAAAATAATGATGCATTTGAATAGCAGTTAATTTAGTCATTTTTCACTAGGATAGATGTTTGATGCTGACATGAGGCATGTATAATGCCATTGTAGGTTGTGTTAGACACCGTATATACGCGAGTCGAGACCTATGACTTTTCACTTCTGAGACAGCTTGCAGAGCGCAGAGCGACATTTCTTATGGCACCTAGGTCTTCTACATGTTACAAACATGCCCCAGATTCAGGCGAACCGGGGTTTATTAATAGCCTTGTGCGAGCGGTGGCACTCAGACATGTCTTCCTTTCACTTGCCTACTGGAGAGGCTATAGTTACTTTGGAGGATGTCTACAGGATCCTCATACTTCCCATTAGAGGCACACGGGTGAGGTATGATACCTAGAGGGGTGTTGCTAAGATGTACAGATACTACTTGCACGCCGATGTCAAATAGTTAGGGTTTGATCACTATGAAATTAGGTGGCGTGTGTTGGCATAGACGTATAGGCGGCTGGACTATATAGTGTGTACCTTGATAGGTGGGATAGTGCTTCCTGACCGTCGAGGTCATGGTTTTCCCGTGGGTTGGGGGGAGATGCTAGTAGGGATGCTATAGAAATGTGAGGTATATGCACAGGGTTCCTGTCTCCTTGGCATGTTGTATTTTCATTTGCATGATATAGCCTACTGAGAGGCTCAGTCCAAGAGTTGTGGTACCATGCTTCTGATGGTATGGGCGTGGGAACACATTGCTATCTTTCGCCCACCAGTTACAGTTGATGTTCAACATGGAGCTCCTTATGCCTTCCCCTATGCGGGGGAAAACACTCAGCACCACATAGGAGATACTGGGTATTTTAGGCATGCCATAGACACTATGGTTCATTTTACATGGAGACCCTACCTGGGATGTGCAGAGTGGTCAGATCAGGATGAGCACTTTCCTTTTTGCTGACAGACACAGTACCTGATTGGGTGGACTATTTCACACATCCACATTATAGAGTGTGACTTTCTAGATCATGTATTGTGGCAATTCAAAGAGGTACAGGATGTGCCGAGAGGATGGGCCAAGTTCGCGAGGTCTTCGCAAGAGATCCCTCTGTGGGGTCCAGAGATTCCAGTAGCCACTATAGAGGAAGATATTGATGAATTGTAGGTAGTTTCGTGGGGATGGAGAGATGGTCCAACAGACCCAGGTACCACAAAGGCTTATGATCAGTGGTGGGCCATGCATGGGCCGATTCCCTTGACAAATCCAAATCAGCCGGCGCTGATAGAGCGGCAAGGGAGAGGATTGCGGGGTAGGAGTGGTAGAGGCAGAGGTCGGAGAGGTGGAGGGGGTTGTGGTGATGATGGAGATGATGGTGGAGGTGGTTGGCGTGGTGGTAGGAGAGGGAGACGGGGACAGAGAGGATGAGGGCCACCATTGTCACCCATCCATGAGGAGGGATGGGGAGAGGAGGATGTTCCCATGCCAAATATTGGCAGAGGTGGGGAGGAGGTGGATGTTGAGATTGGTAGAGAGGAGGAGCAGCCTGGAGAGGAGGCTATTCTAGATGTTCCTGTAGAGGAGGAGACAGACAGAGAGGAGGAAAAGATTGATGCCTTGGGCTTGTTGGGTGCCTATCAAGATGATGAGGAGGAGGACGATGATCATGAGCGAGAGATTCGAGACAGGATATTGGAGGAGTTGGAGGATGAGGAGGATGGTGTGCCGAGGGTTAGACAGGTTGATACAGAGGCAGCTGATTCTGACACTGCTACACTTCGGGCCCAGATTGCATCCTTGGAGGAGCAGATGAGGGTTATGATGTCCGAGAGGGATTTAGTACAGATGGAGAGGGACATAGCTATCATGGATAGAGATCAGGCCATAGCTCAGAGGCAGGGGACTGAGCAGAGATTCACAGAGATTAGAGCTCTATGTACTGGGCCAGCAGCTGCATTTTCCAGAGAGTTAGTCAGAGCCAGGGAGAGGGAGGCTTATTATCGAGATTTATATGAGACAGAGGTTCCTCCAGAGAGATGGGCTCCCAGCTTCTCAAAGGCATGTAGCAGCAAGTCATAGACTAGGACCCACAACAGGACAGTTAGCACAGAGGGTGTGGAGCAACCACATAGATCAGGTCCATATGATAGGCCCCACTCAGCTCATAGGTCATCGGGTTCTCAGCATCAGTCATCCGCACACTCTAGTCGTGATAGCAGTGGTAGTTCAGGATAGGGACTCTTCTTGATATGTACCGACATTGTATTATGATTATATAGCCTATGGGAGTCCATATTTATTGATACATTATGACATTGTGATGTGACACTGTTGAGCGATATATATATATGATTTTTGCAACGATTCTCATGATATGCATTTCTATTTATTGATTACACAGTCATTTAGTTGTACATGTGATGTTTATATGATATGCCTTGTGATGGATGATCGTATCTACTTTATGATGTGTTTATGCAGCTTATGATATGTCGTTGATTCTATGTGATGATGTATGTATGAACATGTATGATGTCAATGGATGTTATGTATGCAATTTATAATTATGAGATGCAATGTGATGTTATATGTGCCATGCTTTCTATATGTGATGTTGTACAAATGAAATGTGATGCATGTATTTATAATTTTCTATGTACATGGAATACTTATGATATGTATTTTATGATGATGAATGTCTATGATGCCATGATGTTCTAGATATGATAAATGCCTATGTGTTTGTATTTTTCTAACATGTATGTGTATGCAGGATGACTTATATTGTTGTGTGTCATAAGACTCCGTCATAATGCAAGAAAGAAGAACTGTTAGTGCGGAAAGAAAGATTGAGAAATATTGCCAAAAATGTGATAGATGTTATTATTAGCAATCTTTGATGTTTCGCTATATCACAAAAGGTGTTGCACTTTATCATCATTGGGCGGGACTAATACAAATGGAGACAAACACCATGATATGACATAGATCAAGGTGTGCAAGGTCGTCCACTTGCTAACAATAGACAATCACAAACAAGGATTGTCGTTAACTCATACTAAGGGCACAAGTTGCCCCAGTCTTTTTGTCAGGACAAACCACAAACAACAAAAAAAGTAAAAGACGAGTCATGAGACATCATCGTTCCTCTAAATCCTTCATGGGACATCCTTGAGAAAACTAGTAACATGACTCAAAATCCAATTTAAAAGACAGTTGACAGACAATAGTCAAAGAAAACAGAATTGTGATACATCGTTGCTTCTCTAAATCCTCCATGGGACATCCTTGAGAAAGCTAGTAACATAATTCCAAGTCATCAAGTCAAAATAAAATGATAAGATAAATAAGCCATAAAGTCAAAAAGCTAGTAAAATATTTTCCAAAACTTGATCTATTTGTTTGATTTGTTTTGATTGATAAAAGGATTGATTGATAAAGCCTAATTTTAGGAGATACACATACTGGATAAGACTTTGAGTCTGGTTTCAAAGTTATGACTATCTGTATAAGGCATGACAAAGCCTGGTTTCAGAAAGACATATATCGTATAAGACTTTGAGTCAGATGTCGTTGATGTGATAACCTGTGTAAGGCTATGTTTGATCATTTGACAATGCCGATTATGCAGGAAGGACTCATCCTATATAAGACATAGATTGTTTTGCTAATATCAGTATTCAGGAAGGACTCATCCTAAATAAGACACAGGTTGATTGTTTTGATGATGTTTGTTTGTAGGAAGGACACATCCTATAGTAGACATTAGTTGATTTGTTTGGATTGTTTCATTTGGAAAGTTGTTTGATTTGACTTAGAGACATTGTTGACTTGTTCACCAAATTGATGCATGACTTGATTCGATGTGCTAACAATTAACTGTGTGACTACAAACCCTAAAGGACTGACCTAGTTTGGCCTTGGGGGCTCATCGCTTGATGGCCTTGCCTATGTTATACACGCAGAGACCTCGTAGTTCGACTTGACTTGGACTGACAAGACTGACTACAAATAAAAGACGTGTGTGCTAGTGAATGTGATGAACCCTAATGGACTGACCTAGTGTGGCCTCGGGGGCTCATCGCTTGATGGCCTTGCCTATGTTATACACGCAGAGACCTCGTAGTTTGACACAACCAATGACCTTGTCATATAGACATATGGATTGAGTCATGATTATATATAGACAAACCTAAACGGACTAACCTAATGCCTCGGGGGCACATCGGCAAATGGCCTTGCCTACGTCCAGTTGCAAAGGAAACGTAGTTTGACAAACGAGAAAGATTGACAAGTGTGATTGACTCTGACTCTATTTTTGGATTTTCGACATGTTTTGATTTTTTTGTCTTTTTGAAGTTTTCTGATATTTTTGTGTTTTCTCAGGTCATTTTGTGATGTTTTTTGGATTTTTCTATGGTTTTACGTCTTCAACACAACCAATGTAAGAACCAATATGACACATGTCAAATGTTTTCCCCCAGTCGAGTATAAGACCAAATGATTATGAATAGGATAAAATGGAGAATATGAAATGCACTTGATGTCAATCGTTCCAGGTTATGGGAAAGACTACCACTTATTACGAATGGTATGTACAAGCGATGGATGGGAAAGATACATGATATGTACAGGGATAGGTAGTATTTATAGGGTAGGTAGTATGTACAGGGTAGGCTAGATTAGAATAATAGTAGACAAAGGAGCAGAGTCAACTACACATGGCGCCTGTTTGTCAGGTTTTCACCTTAGTAACGATTTTTATTTTTTATTTTTTTGTATTTTTGCTAATTAAGAAAAGGCTCTCAGAAGCTATGTGTAGAACTTCTTCAGATGAAGACTATTGATTGGCGAGGAAAATGGTTCCCCTTCAAGAGTAGAGATTTGGTACGCTCCTAATCCAAAGGCTTTTGTAACAATATAAGGTCCTAACTAGTTTGGTTCAAACTTTCCTAGTTTTTCTCTTTTTGCTTGATTCTTTGAGTTCTCCATTAAAACCAGGTCACCAATGTCAATTTTTTTGTTCAAGACCTTCCTATTATAGCTACGACAAAGGTGATTATGATATGCTTGGAGATGGTCTAGTGCCTTCTGTCTTCGCTCATCTAGGAATTCTAGCTCATGGAATCTCGATACTCGATACTCTTCATCATCAATGTGGCCTTTCAAGGATACCCTTAGGGAAGGAATCTCGACCTCAATAGGAAGAATAGCTTCATAACCAAATACTAGTGAATAGGGAGTGGCACCAGTGGGAGTACAGATACTTGTGTGATAAGCCCATAAGGCGGGATTAAGCTGTAAATGCCAGTCACGGCCAGCATCATTGATAGTCTTTTTGAGGATTCTAATAATGGTTTTGTTAGATGCCTCTGCTTGGCCGTTACCTTGTGGGTACTATGGAGTGGAAAAGTGACGTTGAATATGAAATTCATCACAAAAATGGCGGACTTCTTGATTCTTAAATGGGTGGCCATTATCGGTAATTATGGACTGAGGGACAATATACCGATAGATGATATAGTTCAAGATAAATTTAGAAATCTGTGTGCTGGTAATGTATGTCATAGGAATAGCTTCAATCCACTTCGTAAAGTACTCAGTGCTAGTGATAATGAACTTGTGGCCATTAGATGATGTGGGGTGGATCTTTCCTATGAGGTCAAGTCCCCATTGGGTGAAGGGCCATGGTGACGTTATAGGACAGAGCTCCTATACTGGTGCATGTATCAAGTCTCCATGAACTTGGCATTGACGAAATTTCGTTACAAAGACATATGAGTCCTTTTCCATAGTAGGCCAATAATAACCCAGTCTCATAATCTTTTTGGCTAAGGTAGGACCACTAGAATGGGAACCACATATACCCTCATGCACCCCATGCAAGGTTGCTTGGGCTTCAGTAGAATCAAGACATCTCAGTAGGGTATTATCTAAGGCATGTCTATATAGGGTGTCTCCGACGATGGTGTGTTTGGCTGACTTATGGAGGAATGTCCTACATTGGTTGTTTGATAGGCTAGTGGGTATGACTTCGGCATGAAGGTAGTCATAGATTTCTTTGTACCATGGGGAATCAGGACAAACAATGTCACACACCATTTCAGAATCTGGGATATCGTAGGCTGGGACCAAAAGTTATTCTACCAAAAACTCAAACTTAGGCACATTGTTAGGAATGTCTAGAAGTGATACAATTGTAGCCATAACATCTACTGCCTTGTTTAAAACATGAGGTATCTGATGAAATTCAAATTTTTCAAAGTACTCTTTAAAGTTATCATCCATGCGTTTGTATGGAGCAAGCTTCTCATCCTTAGTCTCATAATCATCATTTACCTGTCTGATTACTAGTTGAGAATCGCCATATACCTGTAGGTTCTTTATTTTCCACTTGACTGCCATGCGTAACCCTATCACTAGGGCTTCATACTCTGTTATGTTTTTAGTACATGGGAATGCAATCTTGAATGACTTAGGGATGGAATCACCCTGTGGTGTGATAAACAGTATACTAGCCCCTGAGCCATTATTTGTATGTGAGCCATCAAAGTACAATTTCCATGTTATGTTTGTGTCTATGGTGAATATAAACTCATCAGGAAAGTCTGCAACTAATGGGTGATCTGCTTGTATTGGTGTGTCAGCTAACTGATCAGCAATGACTTGTCCTTTAATAGCCTTTCTTTCTACATACTGGATATCAGACTCACTAAGTATCATAACCCATTTGGCTAGTTGCCCTGTTAATGTTGCCTTGCTGAGAAGATACTTCAAATGATCTATTTTAGCAATTAGCATTGTTTGATGGTTTAGCATATAGTGCCTCAGTTTTTGGGTATAAAATACTACTGCAAGATAGGCACGTTCAATGGTACTATAGTTGAGCTCATAACTTACCAAAGTCCGACTGATATAATAGACTGCCCTTTCATGACCTTCATCATCATTCTTGCAAGCAATGCTCTGAGTGATGAATGGGTTGTTGTAATATAAAGAATCAATGGTCATCCTTCAACATGCAGCATTAAGATTGGTGGTGTGAGTAAATATTCCTTAATCAGTTGAAAAGTCTCTCTATACCTAGCTGTCCATGCAAAGGGTACCCCTTTCTTAAGTAGATGTTGAAAAGTATGTGTCTTATCTACTAACTACACTATAAATCTTCTAATGGATTGCAGTCTTCCTTGTAATGTCCTTAGCTGACTGAGATTAGTTGGTGGAGGCATGTCTATGATTTCTTTTACCTTGGCCGGATCCACTTCAATGCCTCGTCTGGAAATGATGTAGCCTAAAAGCTTTCCTAACTTGACTCCAAACACACATTTCTTGGGATTGAGTCTCACTTTATACTTCTCTAGCCTTTGAAATATCTTGTCTAAAACTTGTAAATTCTCTACCCTTGTCTTGGATTTAACTATAAGGTCATTGACGTAATCCTCCATAAGAGTGTGTACTAGATCATGAAAGATGGTGGTCATGGAACGTTGATAGGTTGCTCCATCATTTTTGAGTCCAAAGGGCATAACATTCCAGCAATATGTTCCCCAAGGACAAGTGAAATTTTCCTTAGGTTGGTCTTCAGTTGCAATTCTGATCTGATTATATCCTAAAAATCCATCCATAAGGGACAACATCTCATAACCTACTATCATGTCTACTATCATGTCTATGTTAGGCAAAGGGAAGTCATCCTTAGGAAAACCCTTGTTGATATCTCTGAAATCAGTACAGATGCGGATGCCCCCGGTTGGTTTAGTAACTGGTACAAGATTGGAAATCCAATCTGCATAGTCGATTGATCTAATGAAACCAATGTCTAACAGTTTCTTGAGTTCTACCTTGACTAGTAAAGCAATCTATAGATGCATTTTCCTCAATTTATGTTTCACTAGTTTGACACCTGGTTGTAAGGGTAAGTGATGTAAAACAATTTCAGGATCCAACCCAGGCATGTCTACATATGACTAGGAAAAATTTATCTGTCTCTGTGCAAAGAAGTTGTGGAATTTTGGTTGCTCTTTTGTTGTCAATGACGCTACAAAATAAACTAGTCGAGGATTATCTTTTGTACCTATGTTGACTTCTATTGATTCTTCAACGAGCATGGGTGACTTTTCTTGTGCAACGGGGAGAATATTCAAACCTCCATCCTTAGGTTCCCTCAGAGAGGTTTTCACCTTCAGATGCATCCTTTCTTTTTACTTTTTCATTGTCTAAAGGTGCGTTTCAGTTTTCACCTAGAGACTCATCCTTTTTATCTTGTTTATTCTTTTTCTCATTTTTGTGACTGGAGGGGTGAACAGATTCCCCAAAATATGCTTTTTTGTCCAAGTCAATGGTAAAACCAGCCTTGTGATCACCATAAGGTATTCCTTCTCGTAATCCCAGGAACTCAGCAATTGCTTCGTCGTTCTCAAAAATGTCTAAGACGGTGTGTCTTGTTGGTCCTAATCAATAAGTTGGGGATAGACTAAGGGCATGTCATCATCGGAGTTATCAAAGTTTAATGGGGTCAAGGTAAGGACTGAGTTATTCATATGGTCACAAAAGTCTTGTACTAAGTCTTGTTTGCTCTTAGGTTTAGGTATAGGCAAATTGAGAGGTGGACCTAATGCCAAGGTTTGGTTATCTCAAACAGATGGATCAGGTTTCCAAGAGGTAGGATCAAGTGATTCCCAACATTAGTGTTTAAACCATTCCTCTTTTGTCATATTCTTTGGTGGATAGGAATTCAATGGATTAGGTGAGGATCTTAACATTAAGTCAAGTTCTCCAAATAGCTTGTCAAGGTCCATGGAAGAGGTAGAGGATAGGGAATCCCACTCATAGTCGTTGGAGTCGATGGAGTCATAGTGACATTGGTCTGATGGTTTGTGAGATGTCTTAATATCTTCTGAAGCACTTACTTCCTCAAGTAAGGGTGATGTGGTACTAGGAACGCCAATCTGAATTGGTTGAAACCCTAGCCCCACACCTTTTGGCCACTAAGAAACAAATATTGGTTCAATCTTCCCATCTTGGTTTAAGCCTAAACCACTCTATCCATTATATCCCTTGCTCTGCATGATTTTGAAACCTTTTCCATATAGATCTGTAGGAATGTGAGCAAGTGAGAGAGGTTCTTCATCATCTTCTCTATATAGCTAGGAGGTGACATCCTCTGTATTTACGACCTCTTTGCTTAATTCTCCCCATTTAGTGAAAGTTGTTGTGGGAGGAACGTGTATAGTAACCATAGATTGTCTCCTATCTGATGTAGGTAAACCATGTGACTTAGGAGGAATCAGATGGCTAACACAATAAGATGTCTTCATGTAATACTCTCCACAACCCTTGTCTTGGATCTCAACCCTAGGAGTGGTAGGAATTGAGGGTGAAATAGATGTTCGATTGAGTGTAGATGGATCAACATAGGGAGATGGATTGTACGATGAAGCCTCTTGGTTTACTAGAACTTGGTGTTGGGGGATCTCTTTTAGATTGGTGCAATATTGGAATGGATCTGGGTCACCATCTATAGTTATTTCAGTGCCATTGTAAGGGAATTTGAGACACTAATGATACATGGAAGGGACCACCTTCATGGCATGAATCCATGGTCTACCTAACAGAAGGTTATAAGGAAGGGTGAGATCCAAGACCTAGAACTTTGTCTCCATTACTACAGGGCCAATTCTAATAGGAAGTGTTACCACCCCCTTTGATTTTCGCTCCTCATCATCATAAGCTTTAATGACAATACTTTTAGTTGTGTCTATGCATGCTTCTGAGAAACCTAATGCCTTAATCAATTTTAAAGTGCACATATTTAACCCTACTCCTCTGTCTACCAAAACTCGTCTAACTTTGGTGTCATCAACAAGGACTTCCAGATGTAAAGGGTCATTATGGTTTGTCTTTTCAGTTGTGTAGTCTTGTTGAGAAAATGTGGCATGATGATTATTAGTCAAATAGCCCACCATTTCCTGGAAACAATTGGCATCAAGATCATTTGGGACAGTGGTGTTTTGTAAAGCTTTATCCAAGATAGATTGATGCTCAGGGGAAATACGCAACAGTTCCAAGATTGAGATTTGGGCTGGGGTCTTCCCCAACTGGTCAAGGAGGTTATATTGTGACTTGGAAGGCTGTGGTGTTTTCTGCGATGGAGGGCCTTGGATAGTGATCTTAGTACGACGAGTATTGACCGTGCACTCAAGATTTGTATTGATAGTGATGGTATTGGTATTCTCATCGGTGGCACGAAGGTGATGAATGGTTTTGCCACTATTATAATCATGTTGGATACTCGCATAGTTTACTGACATATTGGTCTTAGTACTCGAACTGGGAAAAGTTCCCTTCCCATGGTCATGTAGCGGATCAGAAAAGACTTGATGATCAGTGTTTGATGATTTTGGTTTCTATCCACTAACTTCAATTATTCTCCTTTCGACAAGATCCTGTATGATATTCTTCAATTGGCAAAAATTTTGTAGGTTATGTCCCTTAGTTCTATGATAATCACAAAAGGCATTGTCATCCCACCAAACTGGTTTAAATTGTCCTGGATCGTATCGTCTTGGATCTTGCAGCTGTATAAGATTATGTTGTAACAGTTGCTTGAATACAGATTCTATGGGTTCCCCTAAGGGAGTGAACTCACATTTTTGAAACCTCCTTTGTTGTTGCGAACATTGAGTATTTTGGACCATGTTGGAAGGTTGATTGACAACATTAAGCGTGTTGGTAGAAGTGTGAGGTCCTTGTAATGTGATGATTGGTCCTACTTGTACAATTTTAGCATCAACTACCCCATCATTGGTGATGTTTTTGTTGCGAGACCAAAATCGGTTTCTGTCATTGGGGGTGTTTTGCACAATCGGATTTCTATTAGATGTTGATGTCTTAATTTTACCTTTTTCAATGAGATCCTTTTCTATGATAACCCCTTTTTCCACTAGTTCTGAAAAATATGTACAACAATGTACCCTTAAGTTACTCCTTAGTTTTGCATGAAGGTTTTCCTGGAACATAGTAAATCTTTGTTTTTCAGGTATCTCGACAAGACACCAGATAGCTATAGTCCTCCATCTCTGGAAGAAGGCGATAAATGTTTCACTGTCGTCTTGTGTTTTGTGACACAAGGTTGCTATATTTATCTCGTGGTCTATGTTGAAGGAGAATTGCTCAACAAATTTCTCAGCCAGTTCACCCCAAGATCTGATGCCATAGTCTAGACCTAAAAACCACTCTAGTGCAATTCCTACAAGACTTCTTGGAAATAGTCTCATAACATACGTGGGGTCATAAGCGAAATCTATGCATATGGTAGAAAATTTCCTTATATGTTCTATCAGATTTTGTTTTCCATTGTACTTAGGGAGATTCGGTATGACATACCCATGAGGGAAAGGGGTCATGTACAATGATCTATCAAAGGGAAATGGGCATATGTCCTTTGTTGAAAAGGATTTCTTAGTTGACATCGCCATGTTGTCCATTTGTGTTTGTAGTGCATGCATTTGTGTTTGCAAGATGCCAACCTAGGTCAATGATGTGCTGGGTGGATTATGCGGATTTGTGTATGTATTCTGAAATCCAAGGTCTCATGATGGGTTTCGATTGAACGTTGGTAGTTGAGGTGGGTTTGGATTCAGAATGTTGGTAAACGTGTTCTGGTCCAGAATTTGCATAAATTGGTTTTGACTCGGGATCTGTGTGAACGGATTCTACGTACTGTGCTGGGAGGAGGGATTCTGATTTAGAATCTGTGTAAATTGGTGTTGACTTTGAATCTGGGAGAATGGGTTCTGAGTACCCATCTGGGAGAACGGATTCTGATTTGAATCTGTGTGAATATATTCTGACTACCGATCTGGGAAGATGGATTATGATTTCCATATTGGAATGAGGGAATTCCTCTTGTTTGTGTAATTCATGGTATAGTACTAGTGACTTTAGCACTAGGTATGGCTATTGATTGTGGTATGGTGCTCGTGACACTGGCATTAGGTATGGTTGTTGACTAGGATATTGTACTTGTGACACCGACATATGGTGTAGAAGCTGACATTTTAGGTCTTTTACTCCCAACAAGAGGACCGGAGGGAGTGGATGATGATCCCCCTATAGTGAAATTAAATCTCAATGTCATGTCGGGCATACCAAATGGAGACGTATGGACTGTCGTACTCTTTGTAGGTAAGCCAAATGGTATAGTTGTATTTAATTGAGGTATAGTAGTATTGGCAGTCATTGTATTTGTCCCTTGTGTAGGTTGAGTTTGTAAGGTGCTAATATAAAATCCTGTGGGTAAGGTAGTGCCTTCAGCTAGAAATTTGGCTAAGTATCATTGACGATCATTTGCTAGGTACTCATCCACAAAAGAGGAAAATTTAGGGTCTTGTGCGGTAGCCTCGATGTCTTATGTCATAATGTGCCCTTGAGTGTTTCTAGTGGTGAATTTGTGTAATAACATCTTGTGAGGTCTTGAGGAAAATGGATTGATGAATTCCTTTGGGTTCGACATCTTTTCTCTCTCTCTTCTCTTGGACCTAGTTTCAACCATGTAAGATTAGCTCAATATGCAAGGAATGCAAAACTACGTCTATGGACAGTATGAATCTAGTCTATGTTTTTGGGATTTTTTGAATGCAAAATAAGGAATGTTCTAGGATGACTCTAGTCTAAAATGACAATATCCAAAGATGCCAAATCTAAGAAAACTTCTAAGGTAATCAATTCTGTAAACCCAAGACGAAGGGACCAACTACCTAAAGTCTAACCAAGGCGTCAATTTAGTTAAGTCAATGAACCAATGTAGGACGAGGATCAAAGACAAGTTGAGTTTCCTAACTAGACTAATGAGCTAGGAGGACTCTCTATAGGACAAAGGATAAGATGATAGGACTAGGTTCAATGAAAAATTTCATTGAAGCTATGATTTTTCTAGAGTATAGATGGTGGACCTATCCTAAAGTTTGTAAAACTGATCTTCCTAGAAGGTTAAATCTAAAGGAAATATGTACTCAAAGATGAAAGTAAGACTCAGAATTGGAATGACTATAGTAATGACCAAATGATACCTAAAGGATGCAAGATTGAGCAAATCGTTTTAGGTTTCTTTCCAAGGACAAGTTTAAGACAGATCAAAGACTGGTATGACAGTGTTGACTGGACAGTGACCATGAATTTTGTTTTTCTAATAATCTGGAAAATGCATCGCAGAATTTATCACATGCGGTTATGTTTCACAGTTGCGGCTTTTTGTCAATCAGTTGTGTGTTTCTGGTAAATGTTCAATATCTGGTGTTAGACAGATGTGGTTAAGTTTCTAATAGATGTGACTCGTAATAGAAATTGCGACTCAGAATATAACATATGCGGTTTTCCATAAAATAAATGTGAGCTAATCTGGCAGATGTGACTCTACGCTAAACAGATGTGACTGAAAATGACAGATGCGACTCAAAGTTAAACAAATGAGACTCTAAAAACCAATTGCAACCTTCTGGTGATTAGTTGCGACTCTGTTGTATTTTTAGTGAATTGAGATATAAAAATGACACTGTTTTCTATGATCACGTTCTGTAAAACAAAGACAATCATAAGACAAAGTGTTTTCAGTTTCATTTTGGACTCAAAGAACGTGTAATTTGACAACAGACAAGTACAATCCTAATAGGCCAATAGGACAAGGGTTTGTATACTTGGTATAGCCAACCGATATACCATGGATTGGTGCTAAACACCTTTCCTTCTTGAGAGTGGATAGCTTAGAAGTTTGGTGGCATTGGCTCCCCTCCATGGCTCATTAACGTCATTCGAGCACACCAACTTCGGATTCTTTGGGTAATGACTTCCCAAGAACTGCTATCTCTACTCAAGGGGATCAGTAGTGAGTATCTTCGGGCATAATACTATACCCTACATTATACCAAGCAACGACCGAAAAATGGTTGGTCTCTAAAACAAAAGGTGTTTAATACGGGCATTTCGTTTGTAGGGCATGATCCATGCAGCAAGAGTCCCCTTTCAGAACCATACACCTGATTCTTGGGCTTTCCCCAAGAATCCACTTTTATATACCAGCTGGAAGTCCCTTGGGTTTAGGGTGTTGTCGGTCTGAGTGTTCTAGGGTGAGTACTTTTTCCCACCAGAACAGGCCCAAGTTCTAGAGTTGGTAACTGTTTCTCTTACACCTAGGATCGTACAGATGCGCAAGGGGAGAGGATACTTCAATGTACCAAATCATGATGGTAATTACATAGTTGTGCTTTCGCACCAAACACGGTAGACACTTGTTAATTTTAAACCAAATGAAATATTTGCTACACTACCAAACAATCTGTTTCAAAGAATTAACTAGGGTCTTCGACATGCGTTCTGTAGAAAGATTCATTAGTAATTTGATATTGGTCTTTGACTATCGATCTGCAAAAACTTTGTTAACTCCCTGAGACACACGTTGAAAATAGAAGATTAGCGAAAACAAAACCATGAAAAGGAAACTATAAATTGAAAATCTAATCCTAAAATATACCAGTCGGATGCGTTGTTTTCTCTGTCAAATGCGTCTTGATATTTTACCAGTCAATTGCGGCTCAGAAAATGACAAATGTGTCAGAATTTGTCAGATGTGTCATTTCTTATGTCAGATGCAGTTCAGAAAGTCAATTGTGTCACTTCGTCACACTGATGCATCTTCGAATGTCAATTATTGCATTTCGTCAAGCAGATGTGTCGTTCCGTACAAAAACTTGCAAAATGAAATAAAAATCTACGAATACGCGAAGATGGTGTCTTCACGTCAGGTTCACCAAATGTAACATCCAGAAAGTGTAGAAGAAACAGATTAGAGAAAACATGCAATCTAATCTAAAAACTCTAAATGCAATCTAATGTTAAGAAACAGAGAACAAAGGAAAGTCAAAACATAAATAAACTAAACAATCTCACCCAATATGTACGTAATTCTATGTATCATCTCAATTTCCCTTCTCCATTTTTCCATTGTAGTATAACTACCCTCAAATTTTCAAAGGTTCGTGCAAGTATAGCCTATGATAGTGATTTAGCAAAACATCGAAGATTCAAGATAGTTGCTCTAAAAAGTCATAAGATTTCGAGAGAGATTGGAATGATGAAAAATAGATCAATTTATATAAAATTGATTATTCGAACGACGGGTCAGGATCGAAAGATCAACAGAGGGTTGAGATCGATAGATTAGACATGCATTATGATAATTGTTAGTAGCGACATGAGTGATACAAATTAGAAATAGAAATAAAGATTAAATAAATGATTTAATCTTCAAGTTTGGTATTCAAAAATAGAAGAATTATCTTTGCATGACAAAGATAAAGACGGATTAAAGAAACTCTCTGTTCAAATGCATGCACAAGATTTAATTAATTAAATAGGAATATTTAATTAATTTGCATGTACACGCAATTGAGTTAGCACTAGATGATTGAATGATTTGACGAAGAGATTACTCAGGAAAGCCACTCAGACATTAAATCCTGAGTTAACTGAGCAATTTAAATAGATGTTGAGTTGAGTCAAAGTGAATACTTAGATAATTTACACAATTATCTAAATATAGAGGAATGCGTTAAAATAGAATTTATGAATTAAATAATTGATTTAATTCAAGATTTGATAGTTGAAGAATAATTAAATAAATAAGATTGATTTAATTAAGTGATGAAAGGGTTTAAATGGATAATTAAATAAATAAAGAATTTATTTAATTATAGTTGAAATATGATAAAGAGTAAATTAAATAAGAATTTATTTAATTGAAGAAGAAGGATAAGGTTAATTAGTAACATAATTAAATAAAAAGCGTTTATTTAATTAATCAGATGGAATAAAGAAAAGTGTGAATTAATTAAATAATTAAGATTATTTAATTAATAGAAGAAATGAAGACTTTAGAGAATAATTAAATAATTAACATTATTTAATCATGACCATGAAGAATACGAATTATGAAGAATATTGAAGTCGCGGACTTAAACCAGATTTCAGTGTCTACAACATCCAAACATATATTATCCATTAACCTCACAAAGTATTAAACTCTAACCAACTTGGTATTCTTCACCTCCAATTCATACTTTAGAATATTACTGATCCATCTACACCTTTTTTTGAGGCCTCCTAATGCACAAAAAAATCTCTTATATATGTGGCACATAGGTAATGATCTTGGCTCCTACAAGAATGGATCTAAAAAAATTTACCTCCTTAACAAGAGCATAGGCATTCTTTTCCATGATGGAATATTTCAATTCAACATCTCTTTAGAATTTAGTGAATAAATCTATTGGTTTTTTATATCCATCTTTATTTTTATATAAAAAAATAATAGCAATAGTATAGAATGATGCAAAGGAAAATAAATGAAAGCAAATCAAATAGTCATTAGTAGCTAATATAAGCACCATATTTAGTGCATATTTAATTTTGAGTAGGAAAAGTGATCCTAGATCCAATTAAGTTAGCAAGGATTATCTCCTTTTCACTTGACTCAACATTTAAACATAAATTGACTAGGGTTTGATGATTGGCTTGCTATGACAAGAGAGAGCCAACCTTCTAGGATTTATGTGTGTTTTTGAGTCATGAGGATGATAAATTTGATATGTAATTTGACAAGCCTGTTTGGCATACAACCCTCGATCTAAAAATGTAATTTAGCAGACAAACAAAAATGGAAAGTTACAAAAAAACTTCAAATCTAAGACCGAGACACAAAGGGGAACCTATGATGAAATTTTGGTGTTGAAATGTCTATTCTAGGCCTTGGTGTACCCTAGACTAGGCTCCTCTTTTCTAGATCTAAAATTTCTAAACTAAAGGTTGTAGTTTGCACAATATTTCCTGAGACTTACTTGTTGAAACCTCCAAATTTGACCTATACACATGAAAATAGGGGAAAATGTTGTGTTGTATATGGGATTTCCTAAGTCAAATCCCATTTTGGTTTGTCTACCTCCACTTTCAATGATTGATGATGATCAAGAGGGAATACCCAAGGTCGGTAGAGGCCAAAACAATAAAAATTGACTAAAATTGATAAATGAAAAATGATAATGTTACCTTGATGTGAAAAACCTCTGAAGAAGAGATGCCACACACAAGTTGATTAATGTTGATGGATGGATTCCTTGAATGCTTGATAGATCTACAAAAGGTTAGCTCATAAAATATAATGGATTTATGCAACTAGCATGTAGAAGATAACTCAATACATCTTTATGATTTGGCATGATTGATCATAATAGCTCTTTGCACATAAATTGCTTCATTCTTCTTGATTCTTGCAAACTTGAACTTGATTGATGAAAGTTTCATAATAATGTTGTTAATTTTTCCCTTGACTACCCTTGACTAATTTTAGGATCTTCAATTTTCTCTCCAAAATTGGGAAGTGTGCTTCTTAGATTTTAAATGATAAAATGACTAATATTTATATGAAATTCTTCTAATTTCACAAAAATAAAATCTCAAAAATTGACAATTAAAATTGAAAATTTAAATAATAAATTGCCAACATCGACATATTCAAATTTGGAGCCAAAAGAGGTGGTCTAGGGTGTGGTGTGCCTTAGACTAGATCCACCATTTTCGAGGTCAAAAAGTGTTGGGGGAAATATAAATGTATAATTTCATTTCCCATGTTTGATTTTCTGAGGATGTTTATAAAAAAAGTAATTAAATGCATAATTTGGTCCAAACAGATAGGGGGGAGCAAAACCAAGTGTGAAATTGTCAAGGGTGACAATTTTCAATGATACATTTAGCCCCCACTTTAGTGAGAGTATGAACTTATGCTCAGACTCACATTAAAGTAAGAATATGTCAAGAGGGGTTTCATTATCCAAATATTGAAGAGATAGGATGAAATTGAATATAAGGGATGGGTGGTCCCACAATACTGGTTTACAATTTTTGGCCATATTGGACATTGAACTGATTTTTTCTAACTAAATTTCCACTTTCGAACACCTATAGCAGCTAAAGCGTGAGGAATTTGAAGATGATGCAAACTAGTGATTTGTGACATTTTGTCTATAGATTCTAAATATATTTTTTTCAAAAATTTTGGAATCAAATTGCACTTCTTTTTCCATCTCCTTTGAAAACTAGTTTTTTTTAGTAAACACCATTTTTAAGGAGTGACACTCACGTATAACGCACAATTTTTTTTCCATGAAGGATAAAATTCTATTTTTTTCAAATTTAGATTTGTAACTATGATATCTAGTGCTTCAAATTGGTTTCATAGTGTTTTATTAAATATTTTTTCCTTAATCAAGTTTTGAAGTCAAACTAATTATAATTCAAACATAGGCGAACAGTATAACACAATGTTTTTTGTATGTATCAAAATTCAATTTTATTTTTTTTGTTGGATAAAGGACTTCAATATCTGATGCACTCATATTTTTCAAAAAAAAAATTGATAATCTTCTATTTTTTCACATGTGCAGAATAAAGAGCTTCATTTTCGGTGAAAAACCTACATTCACAAGAAATAAAAAATAAATATAATAATCAAATTTAATTTAATTAAAATTATACTTTTTTGGAAGCTTATAATAAGATATACATATTGACAAAAATTAAATTTTAAATGAATTCATTTGATCCCCCAAAAGTTAAATCAAAAGTAGTTTTTAATCAACATTTTGATAGGTGTAAAGGAGACTCTGTTATAGGTATGGTTTAAAACTAGTGGGGATCTATCCAAGGGGGATTGGTCTAAGGTGGTTTGATCAAACCCTCTTCAATTGGAATCCTTTAAATGAAAATTTTCAAGGCTTAAACCATTATATTTTCTAAAAATATGTGATTTTAGCAAAAATCAGGATCTCCCAAAAAGTGTAAACCACTATTGTGGTAGCACCTAGATATGCTAGCCCCCAGGATTCAAAATCCTATGGCAATACAACATGAGGACAAAGGAACACACATGTATGAGATGAAATGTAGCATGAAAAACATGAATCATACACGATGAAGACACAACACAACACATAATATAACATAATATGAAGTAACAAAGTATAACATAGACACGATGCAAACACATAACAATCACAAGACATATATAAACCACAAATCAAAAACACAACATTGGTACTAAAAGGACTCGAGTTGATAAGACAAAGAGGCCTCAGTCCTAATTTTTTTCTCAAATACCCAACATCATCCATCGAATGTGTTATTTAAACAAAGGGGTACTCTCATAAGGATGTAAAATAACTCATGAAACACATGGCTCCACTAGAAAGCAAGGTGTACTATGCTAGGTGGCCATGTAAAAATTATCAAATTCATGAATCAATAAGCTCGTTATAACAAATCCATGGACTGTGATTCCAATCACGCCTCAAGGAGTGCATAAAGGTTTAACGTCGTGGGGGATGAATCAATATTCAATGTCACAAGGGATGAATTGTTAACCATGTTGTAGGGGCATTATAAACAACACCACCAAAGGGATATGCCAAAAATTCAAATCCCATAAGACATCTATGGAATAGATAGGGGTAATATGCCCCCCTTAAAATGTCATCATACTTGCTATGTTGGTATTTGAAGGAAACAAGAGATGAAGAGGGGATCCTTGAAAATAATACACACCTCCAAAACTAGTTATCCTTGCCCTAAGTATAAATGAAAAGACAACCATACTAGATACTATTGTGTTTCTAGCATGGAAAATATGGTTTCACTTAAGATTGTACCACCATGAATGGTAGTGAGAAAACATATGAAGCTACAAATTTCATATAATGAGGAGCAAAACTATAGGATAGATCATTGTTATTTAGAGTGATTAGGTGCATCAACACATGTAAGAGCACCACAATGAACAAGTTGTATTTTATTACTCAATGCCTAACATTCATTGGTGGAATTACCATGCACTCAATGATATGCACAAAAATATTTATTGCTATAAAATTTCTTACGTGTTGGAGGAGGAAGAGTAACCAAGTGGGATTTGAGAAGGCTTGAAAAAATATGCTCTTGTTTGGATATATGATAAGTAGTAGGAGACATTCCTTTCACTTGTGAAGAAAATCTTGCTCACTTACCACAAGAAGTCATAAATATAGTAAATTCTAGAGAATTAAATGAAGATGGGGACAAAGGTTAAAAACCTAAACCCTTTTTAGAAAGGTACATTGTAGACTTAACTTGATCCTTAGCTTTTTTTTTATGTTTTCGTTTATCCATTTTTAGAAAGAATTTTATAACCAATGCAATAACATTCTTCCAACTCAAATGGAGAAGTCTTATTTAAATGCTCATGATAAGAATTGATTCTTTTGCAATAATGTAAATCCGTTTAAAGTTTTTAAAGCTAGGCATTGCCAACACTTGTAGGAAGAAAGCTAAAGAGCCCCCGTCACCATTGAGGGGTGTTGTTTTTGGATTTGTCAATGTAGAAGAAGTTTGAGAAAATGAAACACAGGAATCCTTAGGTTTAGATTGTGAGATTTTGTACTCTCCAATAAAGGAGGGTGTAAAATCTAATGAACCCCAATCATCACCAAGGCATGCATTTTATTATGAAGCATTATTGTGATGATTATTTGTACTAGATTCTATAATATTTGAATCTTTAGGATTTGATGGTGAAATTTTAGACTCCCCATTGAAACAAAGTGTGAAATATAATGACCCCCAATCATCACTAGAGATTGTACCCATAGTATCATTATAATTGGAGGGTAATGGATTGAATTTTGAAGATGGAATCAAGCTATTAAGAGAGTTGGAAGTTCTATTTTTGACTTCAATTTGTGAATTATAACTTTCTCCATCCACTTTTATCGTATGTATATTGTTATTATATTCATATTTCATCTCACCATGAAGAGTATATGGGACTCCTTTCATGGAATGAATCCACGGTCTACCTAGGATAATATTATATGAAAGAGGTCCCAACATGATATGGATAGGGGTAGGAAAAACCACTAGCCCTACCTTAATGGGTAGTGTGATTGTGCCTAATAGTTTCCTACTAAAATTTTCAAAGCCACAAATAGAAAGATCACTAGGTTCTATGAGATTCTAAACCACACCAAGTTTATCTAGAAGATCCATGCTACAAACATTAAGACCTGATCCACTATTAATAAGAGTATGTCTAACCCTATTTTATTAATTCTAACCATTATCATTAGAGCCTCATGTTTGTTTTAGATCTCAAGTGAGGGTAATTCATGTCGAGGGAAGGTAATATGTAACTTTGATTATTTAATATAGTCAAATAGGGATGTCACATCATTTGATTTGATAGAAGGTGAGATATCAATCTTCTACAAAGCATCTCGGTTCATACCATGGTATGTAGCTGATGTTTGAATCAAGTCCAAAGGGAGATCTTGGCTGGAGTATTAGGAAGTTTCTCAACAAGATCATATTTTGCACCACTATGTTGAGGAAGGATAGGTGGGGGTGAAAGATATGTTTGAGGTAATGGAATGTATGTTGGTGTTTTTTTTGGTTTCTTATTATTTCTAGTGTTATACGTGTGATAAACTATGTGATAAATTGGTTTCTTCAACACATTTTGTAGCACATGATGATTAGTAAGCTGTTTTTCAAAGCTTAGGATATGACCATGAGGTCCTATAATGAGAGGTGGTTTAGGAGGTCCTATAATTAAAGGAGTTTTAGGAGGTACAATAATCAAATGTGGGTTCATAATTTTATCTTGTTGGCTATCTTCTATCAATGGAGGACCTAATGTTAATTTTGACCCTCATCTATGCAAGCCACCTTACTATCATTTGAAAATGTATCAATAATTTCATCTTCTTGTCCCATAATATCTTCCCAAGTAGGAGAGGTATAGGGATAGGAACAAACATCCTTCCCATGATTCTCAATGATTGGATCATCTTGCACCAAGATACTCTCACAAGTAATAGAGATATGGAGAGAAAACTAAAATGATTGTTGTGATTGTCAATGATTTCATCCTCTTGCACCAAAATACCCTCACAAGTGGGAGAGATATTGGGAGAGTGATCAATGAAAAATAACAAAAGAGGATAGAGAAACTCATTTTCACATGCTTGTAACAAGAATTCTTTGAATTTCCTAACAAGATCTAACAATAGAATATAATTATGACAACAAAATATTTTTGAAATGAAAACATTATACTATGTATTATTGATTGAACTAGTGATGCACAACAAAATCAAACAACTTTTAAAACGGGAACCAAATATGAACAAAAATAATGACAAATACAGAAATTTTTATCCCAAATTAACCGAACAGGGGCACAATGAGCCCCAAACCAAATAGGTATTTTTAGAAAAATATATTATTTGGAAATCATCAACAATGTTTAAGGGTCTCAAGTTGCAGAGGTTTATGTCTGGAAGTGAATAGGGTTCTATAAATGCATGAAAACATAATTCTTCTATATAAATCTCATACATGCATGCAATTTTTAATTTTTTTAGTGAAATTGAATATGCCCAAATGATGATTTTAGATATTGAAGTACTGTAATTGACTAATTTTTCAAAAATTCTTTTTTATCTTTTGAAATGCAATTTTTTTCACTTTTTCAATGGTTTTTACTAAAATATGTATGCACAAATGACAATAATATTGTGAATTTCCCAATAAAAATATCTCAAATATAAGACCTAACAAGGAAAATTTAGATCTAAAATTATGTGATTTAAATCAAATTATTTACAATTTTTCCTTTAATGCATAATGATCCTAGATCCAATTAAGTAGGATTATCTCCTTTTCACTTGACTTGGCATTTAAATATAAATTGAGTAGGGCTTGATGGTTGGCTTGTTCCCACAAGAGAGCCAACCTCCTAGGATTTATATTTGTTTTCAGCCATGAGGATCATAAATTTGATATGTGATTTGACATGTCTATTTGACATACAATCCTAGATCTAAAAATGTAATTTAGTAGATAAACAAAAATGGAAAGTTATAAAACAACTTCAGATCTAATACTGGGACATAAAGAGGAACTTGTGATGAAATTTTGGTGCTGAAATTACTATTCTAGGGTGTGGTGTTCCTTAGACTAGGCTCCTTTCTTTTAGATCTAAAATTTATAAACTAAAGGTTGTAGTCTACACTTTGTTTCCTGAGACTATGACCTAATAAAACTTCTAGATCTGACCTATACACATGAAAATAGGGGAAAATTTTGTGTTTTATAAGGGCTTGCCTAAGTGAAACCCCATTTTAGTATTTCTACCTCCATGTGCAGTGATGGATGATGATGAAGAGGGCATACCCTAGGTTAAGCAGAGACTAAAACAATAATAATTGACTAAAATTGATAAATGATAAATGATAGCGTAACCTTGATGTGAAAAACCCTTGAAGAAGAGATGCCACACACAAGTTGATTGATTTTGATCTATGGATGCCTTGAATGCTTGATAGACCTACAAAAGGTTAGCTCATGAAACACAATGGATTGATCATAGTAGCTACCTACACATGAATTGATTCATTCTTCTTGATGTCTTGCAAACTTGAACATGCTTGATAAAATTGTTATAATAATGCTACTAATTCTACCCTTGATTGATTTTGGGATCTTCAATTTTCTCTCTAAAATTGTTAAGTGTGCTTCTTAGATTTCAAATGGTAAAATGACTAGTATTTATACGCAATTATTCTAATTTCCCAAAAATCAAATATCGATAGCCAATAATTGAAAATAGAAATTCAAATAATAAATTACCGATACTAACATATTCAAATTTGGAGCCAAAACAGGTAGTCTAGGGCATGGTGCTCCCTAGACTAGATCCACCTTTTTTGAGGTCAAAAAGTGTTGGGGGAAAATATAAATTGTATAATTTCATTTCTTATGTTTTATTTTATGAGGATGCTTATAAAATAGTTAATTAAATGCATGATTAGGTCCAAACACATAGGGGGATCAAAATCTAGTGTGGAATTGTCAAGGGTGACAATTTTCGATGCTACATTTAATATACATGAAATAATTATTTGACTCCTTGTCCCAAGTAGTTGATAATCCCTTGATTAGAACCTTGGATACAGATTTAATCTTCTTTACAATGTTAGAAATAAATATGTTAAAAAAATATTTTTCAAAATAAAGAATAAAATTCCTTAATTATATTGGGCTAATGGATGAGGTAGATTATTGTAACTCACTCAAGGGGCCTATCTTCATTATTTCCCTATAAATTGTGTCCAAGGAACTCTCCTCCTTCCACTCTTAATGTATATTTCTTGGGATTCAAATAAATATCATACTCTAAGCACCTCTAAAAGATCAAGTCCAAGAGTTTGTAGTGATCATTTATGTCCTCTAATTAAGGGATAAAATCATCTTGGTAGACTACCATGATTTTTTTTATAAGGATAGAAAATGTGACATGCATTTCCCTTTGGAATGTGTCTCTTTTATTTTTAAACCCAAATCACATCCTATCATAGAAAAATATGCCTCGTGGTATTATGAAATTTTTCTTTGGCTACTCAAATTCCTTGACCATGGCATAATTGCACCCTATGAATAAATCCATCATAGACATTAATCTATCATTTTCATCATCTATAATAAATGTTTCATACTATGTAGTGAATAGTTATCCTTTAGTGACTTAATGTTCAAATTTCTAATATCCACGTAAAGACTAATTTCCCTATTCTTCTTTCTCACTTGGAAAATGTTAGACACCAACTATAAATGTCTAATTGGTTTGATAATTTCTCCATCTCTTATCTCCATCAATTATTTTTCTATTTGAGGAGTAAGCATGGGGTTGATGGGTCTCTACTTCTAATAGAAATGATTCATGTTGGGATCCAAAGAAATAGTATGATGGATTGTCCTTGTATGCCCCAACTCATAATATGACCAAGAAAATCATTTTTTATACTTTCTTACTAATGCAATCAACAACTACTTCTCTATTATTTTTAGCTTCTTACAAAGGTAGATCATCATAGGATCCACTTCAATTATTAAGTTCACACCTTCTGTGTCTTCCTCACTAATAGGCTTACTCATTATCTTATGAAAATTAGTGTCATCAAACATTCATTCCAAATCTATGAGACCTATTAGAAAGGAATTTTTCAGCTTTATGATCTCATTTTTGAAGAATTTTTCCCTTCCACATTTTTTCTCTTCCACCATGGGATACTATTCAATTAGTTAATTTTAAAAATGATGACAATAATTCAATAACTCATAATTATATTGGTCATTACTAAGTACTTTTCAATTTTATATATTTTTTGGAATGTTAGGTCTATTAAGAACTTCAACATCATGATCTAGTGTGGATAAGTCGAGGAAGTATCAAAATTTGATTCTAAGAAAACAAGTGCATCAACTATCATATTATTCTCTATTTCCACCCATTTGAATTCAAAAGAATCAAAAATATCAATAGTATCCCATATAACATTCCTATACATCCTTAACATTTTATCCTTGGTAGCATACATTACTCTAACTTGAGACACTACAATTTTTGAATCATCATGAACTCTTAAGAATTTGATGGCATATTTGGATGTCATGTTCAAGCCAAGTAGCAATGCTTCATACTCAACCACATTTTTGGTGCATTTATAATTCATCCTAAAGGTGAGCATATAATTTGTTTCATCTAGTGATGCCAAGATAGTTCCTAGAATATTTCCTTCCCTTGAACATGCACCATCAAAATGCATATTCCAAATACCATAATTTCCAAAATATTGATGTAAAGTGAACAACTTATGGTTAATCTAATTTTCAAATTCATCATAAAATACCCAATGAAACAACTCAACTTAGTGTTTAATTAGCATACCTCATTCCTCACCTCATCAATATTCTCCATAATATGGATAATTTTCTTCTCTCTATACAACTTGACCCTTTTTCCTTGTAGTGGTATAGTAGTGTAAGATAAATACATTGTGTTGCTACCACCAATTGAATTTTCCCATATCATTGATCTCAACATACCACATTTAGATAGACAATCAAGTATGATTATTTTTATCAAAAATTATTTACTTTGGTATGTAGGAAACTACACTTCAAAATTCCTAAAAACCCCAATCACATTAACTTCTCAAGAATCCATTACATATCACTTCCCATGAGACATAGAAACTTTGAGGCCTAACTTATTTATGACTTCTAGAGGCATCACATTTTTGGGTTCCCTAGTCTTATCTGACGTTAAATCATGAACCAACTAACCCTTTATTAGAAAATATGTATAGGATAGGTCAACAATATGTTGGTTACCAATGGACACTATTCCAAGATAGATCTTTAGTATTTATTAGATATTTGCTTCTACCTCTATATCATTTTTAGGACCACTTGGGGATTCATTAGAGTAGTCAAAGATATTTGGGAAATTAATATATAGTAGATCCTTCTCTCTATGCTTGAGGATCCTAAGTAATTCCCTTAAAGGCACTTGAATTTTTAATTGTCTCAAAGCTAGAATCATACCAATTGACCAATATGAAGGCAAAGGAGTGGAAAAAATAGTTAGCATTAACATTGATGATGAAAGGAATTACGTAATCATTATTAGTAACATGTTTATTAATTTTGGCACTCCCTACTCCCTTACCAACTCCTTTTTTTATTTTCCACTTTTTTCATTTGATTCTACTTGGTGTCTATTCTGTGAACTTTTGGATGTTCCATTCTATTGAACAAGAAATAAATTAAAAAATTGTTTATGATTAAGTTTCTAAATAATTATTTTTAGAAATAATATTACACATATTCAAAAAAAGGGGATGGATATGAAATCACACCCCTAGAGTGCATACGAGGCTAACTCGCTAATCATAAATCATACTAAAAACAAGTCACTATGTAGAATTAGTAGTAGACAAAGGGGGAGGAGTACCCTGGTCCCCCAATTTACCCCATAAATTATTGGGGTCTAGAGTATGCATGGGAGGGTGCCAACCCTAATCATATTTTTCTTTATATTTTTCTTCAATGTCATGAGTTGAGAAAATTGCAAGGGTTGGCTGAGGAAACTTGTTGAAATCAAAGTAGATAGTAAATATACTAGTAGGCCACCCAAAGGTTCCCCTAATGGGAGGAAGAGAGGTGAAGCTTAGATGAGTAGGCCACAACCAACCTTGTTACCCACAATTCATTTTGATAGCCAAGGGAGAAGCCTAAGAGTGAGCATCCCAGTTAACTGGAGCAAAAAGAATCTATCCACATCAACACCCATAAGGGTACAAGAACCCATATAGTAGGAGGGATATGGGGGAACTCAATCCAAAAAATTAAAATATGCTCATTAATAGAGAAATTATAAAATATTATGAAATTTTTATATTTCCATGTACTAAAGAGGATCTTCACCCTAAAAGTATGCCAAATCTAGTTAAATTTGTGGGAGATACAATTCCAATCCCCTAAAATAGCCATATGCCAAGAAAAGGCTCAATTTGAAAGGGTTTGAAAAATCATGAATCTAAGTCCAAAGCTTATAAGATCTAGGATAGAACCATAAGAGATGATTAAAATACTCTTATTATCCATTGAAAGGGAAACAAAAGTCCCAAATACCTAAATGGGATGACTTGAATCCCACAAGGACTTGGAAAATAATACACTAGGAAAAGTGGGCCAACTTTGGTTCCAAAATAGCCAACCAAATCGTATGAAATCTATGTTTCCAAACTGAGATAGGAAATTGCAAATTCAATCTCTAGTTTAATGTTAAAACCATGGGAAGATGGGGATGGATCCAAAAATATACACATTGAGGCTTATAATTTCTAAAGGTAATGTTTGGACCCCACTTCCTATCTTTCCACCATGGACTAGAGGAATTTATACCAATTCTGCAAACCATATCAACTGAAATTTCCCCCATGACTATATCAAGAGTTTCATGATCCTAGTTAGATAGGAAAAAAATTAATTTATTTTCATTCCATGGCTTGAGACACATATAAGTTTCAAAGAATAAATATTGCAGAAATTAAATTCCTTTCTTTTGAAATCTCAAGGCACACACCCAAGGAAATCTGGAAAGTGGGTGATCTTGATCTTACAAAATGGCAGACCAAAAGATTTTTTTTGGTTGGTGGAAATTCCATCATGAAAGCTTGAACTATTCTATAAAATATAGGGATTCATGGCTTTCCAAGATCTCCAAATTATTTTGATAACAAACTTTCCTTTAGTGTGAACAACATTCTTCATGGTGAGAAGGGTTTGGAGCCAAATCCCTTTCCAAGTAGGTCACCTAGAAGGATTACCAAAGGAAATAAAATGTTGATTAAGAATTTTAAGGATTTTTCTCCTTGAAAGGAATGGATAATCTATTTAGCACAAAGTTCCAAAACTTTATGATAATTGGATAAAATCCCTAACACTTCAAAATCCACAGGGAGAGAAGAAAATTCCTAAGCAAGTTGATGGAAACCCTTGTGATTCTCTATGGAGGCTAAAATAGAATATTGAAGGATATTATACAAGCTCATGTTAGATGCCTTAGAAGGAGCCCAACATGAAGAATAATAGACATGGGAAATTGTGAGAATCTTGGAACACACCAAAAGTTTCCCTACCAAGGAGAGGGGTGATCTGATCCAATATGCCAATTTTTTTAATTTTGGAAATAATTGCTTTCCATAAGGATACCTATGAATCTTGAAAATAAAAAGGATTCCTAAAAATATAAAAAATTCTCCACAACCAATCAATTTCGATCCAAAGGAATGGATCCAAGAGGGAATGAGAAGAAAGGATTATCTAGAAGATTAAGTCTTATGGCACTAAAAGGAAAAACTAGAAGCTTTAAAAAAAAGATGAAGCATTTAAGGGCCTCTTTGATATTTTTCTCTTCTTCAATGAGAGTGAGGAATGAGTCATCCACAAAATGGCCATTAACAAGTTTAGAAGATGAATCAAGAAAGGAAATACCCTTGACTAGCCCTTAAGACACAAAATAGGCCAAGAGGTAACAAAAACCTTCAATTGCAATTACTTAGAGAGAAAGTGCCAAGGGACAACCCTAGTGAATAGACCTAAAAATCCCAAAGATGGTGGTCATTAATGGTGATGCAAGTTGAGGAATCAATAGAGATAATATTAACAAATTGGATGAAACATGTCCCAAACCCTAGGGCTTCAAGAATGGCTAAAATAAAGTGTCATTGATACAATCATAGGCCTTGGAAAAATAATTATTTCAGGAATAAAGCATGTGTTGAGAATTTCTATTTGATTCCATACCCTTCCAAACCAAAATTATATTATCAAGGATGGAACTAGACCATATGAAACTAGTTTTTCCTAGTGCACAATTTACAAAAGGAGATGGTTCACCTTCAAAGCAAAATCTTTGGTAATTATATTATAGGAAACATTGAGAAAAGTGATTGGTTGCCAATTGCAGATAAACTTTACATCTCTAGACTTATATATGAACTTAATATTTCCTTTGTTTACAAATTTTCCTAATTGCTTGGAGTGTAAATATTCAAGATAAACTTTATGCAGGTCCTTACCAATACAATCCTAGAGGGAATTGTAAAATTCACAAGGGAATTCATCACAATTGGTATCCTTATCATTAGAAATGGTGTGAACAAACTTCTTAAGATCAGAAATAGAAAGAAATTGAGCATAGAAGCCTTGGTGTGAGGAGAAAAGCTAACAAGGAACAACTTGGAGGTATTCTTGAAGTGCTTGGTCTCATTTAGGAGATTTATAGGAAATAAAAACTTGTTCATAATATTTGAAAAAATCCTAGAGGATGTCTGATATCTCTTTGAGTATGATTTGTCCATCCTTGATCTACTTAATTCCATGAGATGTGTGACAAGTTTTGAGAGCTTAAAAAAATAATTTGGATTTTTTATGTCCTACTTTAAGCCAATGCAATCTAGCTTTGATTTGGGCACCTCTAGCTAAGTGGTTGTCAATAATCTACTTCTAATACCTAAGCTCCACCTCCCTAACCTATAAAGAAAGAGAGAAGGGGTAAACTTCAATATTTTTAGTAGGCCTGTAAATATTTGAGGTTGTGGCCTCATATGTAAGATGTTGAAAGGTTTCCAACTAGCATGCATAGATGTGGAGTAAGAAAGACATATACCAAATATCTCTATTCCACGAACAAATCTAACCAATTGGCTAAGTGGGTCATGTTTCAAGGTTTCACACTTTGAGGAGGTCCCACCTACCATTTTAATTTAAACCAAATGGGAAAGTAGTATGACATAGTGATGTTTGAAAATGGCTTCAATGAAAGAAAAAATAAACTATGGAAGGAGAAAAAGGACTATAGAAGACCAACCCAAAATTTATTCCACATATACCAATCAGGCTAGCTGTGGTGGCAACCCATATTGGGATTGAAAAGACCCAATTTATTACACATGTAGTACCATGCCTCTTTCTCACCCAATTATCCAATGTAATGGTAACATCCTTTAATATTTCATCTCAACCATATTAATTTTCTCTCGCATGAGCCAAGTGGTTGTAGGCAATGAGTCAACAATCCATCATCATAAAAGAAATCTCTCAACAATATCATTGAAAGAATAAAAATTTATGATTCCATAAGAATTATTATCGATATTTAAAAGAATCCAAATTACATATTTATTGAGGGTCAAAAATATGGTTGAAAACATATGGAATCCACCTAGGAGAGTGGAAGGGGACAATCTCTCCATGCTGAATGCCACATGATTACTTCAAAATATAGTATTAGCTATCCAAATGACACAAGTAGCTAAAAGCATGAAACCAATGATCTTCACTTCTTGTAAATAAAGAAAATATAAATACTATATCTTCTTGTAAGTGTCTCACATGGAGTAATTCCTAAAGAGGTCAATGAGACCTTCAACATTCTAGGAAAGGAAATTTTTGGGTGAGAGTTGAGGGGCATATCATCACTACTCAACTCTTAGAGAGTAGAATAACAATTCTATAAAAATTCAAGGAGAAAGAACCCAACTAAATTATGGGTGATGAATTCCTCCACTTCTCAATAGAGAACTCTGCCCCTCCAACCACCTATGAGGGTTTCAATACTATCACAATTTCTTAGGTGATGAGGGAGAGTGAACATAAATTTTTGGTTGTAAAAATAAAATAGATCCTTTTTGTGGCATCTAAGAAAACCTCAACCTATAGGATGGCTCACCCAAGGGTGGAATAGCTCCACTTTTTCCTTATTTAAAGGATGTGAAATAGCTAGTGGCTACACCTTGGTAGCATCAAGATCCGAAGTGTTTTTTTGTTTAACTTGTGAACTACTAGAGTTGGAATTTTGGCCTTTATGGTGAGAAACTATAGTCTATTTTTCCTCATATTTTGAGGTGGAGATTTTGCAAACTAGGGAACCTTGGCTATCTAAGGAGGTGATTTGACCCTAGGGTCCACAAAATGGAAATCCTTAATTTTTCTCTTATAAAATTGACACCAAAAATAAGCATTGGGAAAATTATGGTACAACACATGTTGGGTGTGATGAAGGTTACCAATTTGAATGTCTAAAATCTCTTTCAAATCTTTGGATAAGTCAATCTCAAAATAAACATATTTTTCTAGATGAGCTTGGTAAAACCTATCATACTCCACACAAATAATCCTCCCTAAGGAGGCAACAATGGTATGTAAAAGGTTTCAACATGGAAGGGATAAACCCAAGAACTCAAGCTAGACTAGTATTTGAAGTTTCTTTTCATTTGAAATGGTGAAGTCTTGTAGTCAAGGTTGAAAGAAAAATAAAGACACATGAACATACCAGGAGCCATTCTTGAGGACAACCTTAGTATGGCTATTCTTAATAGAATTAAAAATAAATAACCCTTTGGTGAGGTTCTAGAGAGCATCAAGTTGGACCTTATGTGGGACCCAATGCTTGCTGACCCATTCCTAGAGCATACTTTCAAGGGAGTTCTCTCCATAAAATATCCTACTAAAGTGAAATTATATAATTATTTACAAGCACTATCAAACTTAGGGATGGGAAAAACACATTTGTGGGGACTTAAAATGTGTACCTCATGAAAAAAATTTAAAACAAGCTTTTAGGGATGCTTGTTTCAAGGAGCTTGTTGTCACATAAAACTACACCCTACTGAACAAGAGTTCAGTGTTCTAATGACACAATGGAAACAACCTCAAGGTGTGGGACCTTGCACAAAAGAGGTTTAATCTCTGGAGAAGGTCAGCTTCCTCTTCTAAACTAACTACAAATGTGTTGGTCTAACCCAACACATGAAACCTATTACTAATCTACTATAACATATCAAAGAGAAAAGGGGTAGAAAGATACATGAAATGTAAGAGAAGGTGATGCACCAAGATAGAAATGTGTTTCTTCCTACTTTAGAATGGCATAATACATCAATGAAACAACTAAAACATATACTTAGACATGAAGGTAAATGGATTTTACTCAAACATGCAAGGGATAACAATGATAAAAGTTGAATTTTATTAACATAAGGCTTAGAAGTAATCTTTACAATGACATAATGCAAAAAATGTAGTGTTTGCAATAGAAAAACCCTAGAGTAGACAGAGGAAGAACCCTTAGAAAATATACAAGTGTTACTTTTATAGATCAGGCATAACTCAAATGAATACAACTCAAACCCTAACCCAGCTAGGGTTAGCAATCAAAGAGATCTAATCAAGGAAATATCTATTGTGAAATTCATGCCAAGAAGAGCCTAGAGAGAACAAGGTTTTCACACCATTCCCCCTTCCATAAATATTTGCCTAAAAGTCATCCAAATCCCCCATGAAATTAGGGATATTGAGTATAGAGCTTGTCAAAAGAAATAAAGCAGTAGAAATGAATGAGTATGGCTGCCACAAATCCTCTTGCAGGAGTCAGAGAATGCATTAATGTGGGTGATCCCACAATAGTGGTTTACAATTTTTGGCCAAACTGAACACTGATATTATTATTTTTAACTAAATCTTCACATTTGGGGAACCTATAGCCGCTAAACCATGAGGAATTTGAAGATGATGCAAACTAGAGTCTCCTCACATTTTATCTATAGATTCTAAAAATAATTTTTTCAAATTTTTTGGAATCAAATTGCAATTCTTTTTCCATCTCCCAAGGAAACTGGTTTTTTTTAGAAAACAACATTTTTAAAAAGTGACACACACCGTATAACGTATAGCTTTTTTTCCATGAAGGATAAAATTCTAATTCTTTCGAATTTAGATTTGTAACTCTGATATCTAGTGCTTCCACTTGGTTAGATAGTTTTATATTGAATATTTTTTCTTTAATCAAGTTTCAAAGTCAAACCAATTATAATTCAAACATAGTGCGACCGTATAACACGTAACTTTTTTTGTATATATTGAAATTCAATTTTTTTTGTTGGATCAAGGACTTCAATATCTAGTGCACTCATATTTTTCAAAATTTTCTTTTGATAATCTGCTATTTTTCCACATGTGTAGAATAGAGACCTTCATTTTTGGTGAAAAACCTATGTTTAATAAAACTAAAAAAACAAATACATAATAAAACCAAAACATATTAAAATTATATTCGTTGGATAGCTTGTTCTGAGGACTACCTGGTTCCAGTTAGGTTTGTGAAGACTCCTCCATTTTCATCCTCAACCCGAGATCCAAAGCATAAAAAATTAGATTTTTTTGTCTCAAGAGGGGGATGAGGGGTAAGGGGGGTTCGTACGAACCCCTAGGGGTTCAAGTGAACCACCCTTCCATAATGGGTTTTATTTGGTTTTTGTGTGGGAAAGCATTTAAAGTGTTCGCTTGAACCCTGGTTCGAGCGAACCCCTTATGGATTCGCTCGAACCAGTAGGTTCGTACGAACCACTAAAATCAAGTTTTTTGCCATGGGGTCATTTTTTGTGAGTTTTTCTTCCTCACTTGAATTGTAAACCACTATTGTGGCTTCACCCATGTTGTCCTTGAAGCCCCAAAAATAAAATCTAGGTGCTTAATAAGTGGTTTAAACATTAATTGTGTCATCAAAAAAATACACCAAATCTATCGGAAGGTTGGGGCGTCGGGCCCGAAAAGAACCTTTGCTTATGCATTAAATGGTCTAGACCCCTAAAAGAGAACTTTTTTAGGAATCGGGTGTTGAGCTTGCCTCATACCATATTCTTAGAAGAAGGGATGAGGAAAATTAAGAATCCAAAAATTAGAGGCAAGAGAGAATGCTTACCTCCAAAAATTGGAAGAGAGAAGGCTTCCCCCCAAAATCGAAAGTAAGGGTGAAGCCTTACCGCCGAAATCCAAAAAATTGACACTTAGAAAAATATTTTGAAAAAGCTTTCAAGGAAAGGGTGGTTGGAAGAAATATTTACCTCCTAAAAAAAGAAAGGAAAAATAAAGACTAAAAGCCCATAAGAAACAAACTTTCAAAAATTAAGAAGAATCCTTAGCTCTTACTTAAAGAAGGTAAGATGTAAGAGGGAATCCCAAACCATGAACCCCAAAATTGGAGGTAAGGGTCAAGGCTTACCCCCAAAATTCAAAAAATTCACACATTCAAATTTTTGAAAAAATATTTTGGGGACAAGGGAAAGAAGTTGAGAGGATAATAGGAGAAGGAGTGGGAGGAACAAAGAAAAGAAATAAAGTGATGAAGAAGGATTGATATAGAAAAGAAAGTAAGAAACAACCTGAAAGCCCAAAACCTCAAGACTTAGTCAATTTTAGTAACCTTCAAGGAGAATTCATGCAAGATGGCCCATGTAGGATCTCTCAAATCAGCTATCAATGATGGGTCATCTAAGGGTGGCATAAAATGTCAACATTTTGGTGATTTTTGTGGGATGATTTCCTGCTAATCATGGAATCCAAGGGCCTTAACAATCCATTGAGCATAGATTCATGAAGGAGATTTACAAAACTGGGCCTCTCAAGGAAAAAAAAACATATGCAGGCCTACACTTGGAGAAAAGCATGGAAACTAGGAACATACATTCCCTTAAGGAGAATGTACGGTGTGCAAAAGCACTACATGAAAAATAAAATATTTATAGTATGTACTTGAAACTCAAAACTCATCAGAAATAAGGTTTGAGATGAATCCCATTGAATGAGATTGGAAGAACCTCACCATCCAACCTAGAAAGATAGAATGCATTAGCCTCCTTGTAGCTAGTGATGACATATGCACCACTCTAAATGACATCAAACTTGGAATGTATTCCATCTTTGGCTCTGTCCACATCCCATTTTAGCACTAGATTTCCCTCTTGGAACATCCTATGAACTATCTTTTTGTCAAAATTTCTTTTGACATGTGCTTGATGTGTTTCTTTGAATTGCATAGATTTGTTCCTTGTCACCTCCAATTCTAAGAGCTAGGCCAACCTTATTGTCATAGAATCATTTTCTTCTAACTCTAGTTGATGTGCCAACTCAAGGGAAGGAAACTCCAATGATAATGGTAACCTTTCCTCCCTTCCATAAACTAGCATGAAAGGAGAATTACCAATTGCTCTTTTAAGAGTAATTCTATCAGCCCAAAGGGTTGTCTTTAACTTGCTATTCCAGACCCATTGGTTGTCCTCAATGGTTCTCTTGATAATCTTGATGATATTTTTATTTGAAGACTCAACCAGGACATTACCCTGAGGGTAATAATTAGATGGCATCTTCAAGTAAATGCCATATCTAATTTCCTAATCAAGGATCTAAGTGCTAGTAAAATCCTTGGCATTATTTGAAATGATGGTGGAAGGAGTGGCAAATCTTGTAACAATTCCATCAAGGAATTCAAAAAATAAAGCATCAATGGCATCCTTCAAGGTAACATCCTTTGTCCACCTTGTAAAGTAATTTGTGGCTATCAAAATCCATTTGACCAGCACTTAATGGTGGATTTATCATGCCAATAAAATCCAAACCCCACTGTGTAAATGGCTAATGAACTTTAGGATGAAGAGGGACAGTAGCCAACCTTTTCTTTCTAGAAAAGAAAGCACACTTTTTACAATTTATCACCCATTTGTGAGCATCATTGAACAAAGTTGGCCAATAATAACTAGACTTCATGATCTTTGCAGGAGTAGTCCTTATAGAAAAATGGTCATTTGAAGAGCCATCATGGAATTCATTTAGCATTATGTTGACCTAGTCTACTTCTATGCACCTTAATAGGACCCATATGCACCTTAATAGGGCCCCATTGAAATCCTTTCTAAAAAGTATGCCATCCACTATGACGTATGGAATGGAATGTAATCTAAAATGTCGTATTTTAGTCCTATCAAGACCTGGAGGATACCTACCTTCCTACAAAAAGGTAGTCATATCACACACCCAATTATCTTTTATGTTTGCATTTGGTGCTTGTTGCTCCTATAGCACAAGGGAAGCCTCTGTATGAGTCCCAAATGTTTATATCAGTTGCTCACAAAACCTCTTGCCTCTCCTAACTTGGTGATTTTGATATCAACATCTTACTCCATCACCTTGGTGATTCACCCAACCCTTTTTTCATTGATATCTTTGCTTAACAGGAACTCTTTAACGTTGACATGGGACACCATTAGTTGTATCCTATTGATAGACAACATATGTTTAAATTTTTTAATTCCCTAATAGTAGAAAGGGAGTTATTTTCAACATGGTTGTACTTAACCTCATAATCTTTAAGCCCTTCACTAAAGAAAGCAATGGGCTACTCTAGATTATCTTTATTTAGCTGAGTTAGAATGGCTAATATACTTGATTCACCTCCAAAAGTATAAAGAATGAAATCCCTATCATAATTAGGATTGAAAATGGTAGGAGTCTGAGCAATTTCCTGTTTGATAGCCTCAAATATATCTTTACCTTCCTTGGTCCATTTGAAGACCATTTTTTTTCTTGAGCATAGAGGTAAGAGGATTTACCAAAGTAGTAAGATTTGGAATGAACCTCCTCAAAAATTTAATTGTGCCCAAGAAACTTTGTAACCCTTTCTTGTGATTGGGAAGTGGGATGGCCAAGATAGATTTTACCCTTGCAAGATCAATGACCAAACCATCCCTTGAAACAATGTGTCCAATAAATTTTCCCTGATCCCTATAAAAGACACATTTATTTGGATTTAGGGAAATGCCATATTCTCTACATTTCTAAAATACTTGTTTAAGGTGACTAAAATGGTCTCTCACATATTTTGAAAATACTATGATATTATCCAAGTAGACCAAAACAAATTGTCTAAACATACCTTGAAATTCCATATCCATGGCCCTTTGAAAAGTGGCACCAGCAATGGTTAGACCAAAAGGCTTTTTACAATAAGCATAGGTGCCCCACTTTGTAGTAAATGTTGTCTTATATTGATCAAATTCTTGGACCATAATTTTATTATAACCTGAGTAACCATCCAAGAAGGAAAACCTTTCTAACCCACTAACTCTTTGTAAAATATGCTCCATGAGGGGGGGGATAATGATCCTTTAGGGAGGCTTTATTTAGATCCCTAAAAGCTACACAAAGTCTTATTTCTCCATTCTTTTTTCTGATAGGAACAAGATTTTTGACCCATGAAGAATGCTTGATGGGAAAAATTATTCTAGCCTCAATCAATTTGGCCAACTCCTTTCTCATCAAAGGCTCAATCTTAGGATTTATAGGCCTTTTTTTTTCCTTACAGGTTTAGAATTTGGATCTAATTCAATGGTATGTTGGGAAAGACCTGTGTCAAAACCCTTTAGGTCTTCATAATTCCAAGAAACTACATCATTGTATCTATTGCAAAAATATATGAAAAAATTATTTTCAATGGTAGAGCATACCTTTCCCAAGTGTAGAGACTTCCCCTCTGAAATATTTATTGGCTTGAAGTCACCCTCCTTTGCAGCTAAGTTCATCCTTTTCTTCTCTAACTAATCATTGGGGTTGAAGATACCTTCAAGGGTGATGAGACCATTTGGTAGCCTGTTGCTACTCAACTGCACAATCTAATCACCATACTGATTTTGAAGCTTAGATTGATTTCTTTTAGAAAATTTTGCCTCCTCTTGTAGAAAATTCAATATTTTCTGGTTGTGCTATCAAATACTTACTAGTGATCTTGATTATCTGAAATAGTAGGCCTCACCACAAACCTGATATTTTTCTCCTTTTTTCTTGCAATATGTGTTGGTATGTCAAATTGAGCACCAACTGTTGCAAGCATATTAGCATTTTATTCTAATTTCTTGGATTTGTTTATATGTTAAAACCCTCAAAGCCCTCAATTAAATCCCAAATCCTATGTGTAGGATTTGAGCAAATTGTTCTTGGTTGAGCTTTGAGTTCTGACTTGATGGACAACCAATTCACTATCACCAAAAACTTGTAACAATTTTATGTTCCTTTTTTGTGCAATTTGGAGACCTTGGATGAGTGCTTCATACTTAGCCACATTGTTAGTGCAACTAAATTGAAGCCTAAAAGAGAAATAATATCTCTCCTTTCTCAGAGCTACTAGCATTACACTAGCACCAACACCATTTTTGTTTCTAGAACCATCAAAAAACATCTGCCACAAACCCCCTAGATCTTCTTGAGTTTTTATGAGATTAGGGATAGTAGCATTCTCTTCATGAATGTAGTAGGTTCCAAGACTAGTCTCCTCCACTTCAGCAATAGTTAATGGGTCAAATCATAAAGCATTTCCCCATTCAACCAATAAACAATTAGGTACCTCTTCTATAGGATTTGTAGGCTCATGAATAGAAAATTCTTCCTTTTGATCATGCAATGTACAGTTCATGTTTATTGGACTACGAGTGTAAGGTTCTAGATGATCCTTTGCTATGGGCTCAAATTTGACGGTTTCTTTAGTTTCATATCTAGTTCTAAATAGCATGTGATTCCAATCAACAGATAAGTACCCACCTATCTTAGTAGCTAAATCTCTAGATAAGCATATGGAAAAATAAGTAGGGAGGTCTATGACCAAACTATATTGCAACACATCATATCCAGGACATTCATGTAAGGACAATTTTAGGTTTTCAATTACTCCTACTATATTGATAGCAGTGTCGTCCAATTGTAAAAAAATTCTAGCCACCGATTCATACTTAATACCAAGCATGTCAAAAATTTGCTTAGGTATAAAAAAACTACTTTCCTTAGAATCTATCATACAATTATGCATTATATGACTTCCAATAAATAAAGAAAGATAAAAGGGAGGTGGCTTATTGATTTTTCTAGAATCCCCTACTTCTTTAGGTTGTACCAAGCTGCTTGATGGAGCAGTTTGCTCTTTTTCTGGTACATCACCCAATTTTTTATACTCTTTCAAATCTTGTTATAGAAAATCCCTTTGTGATGGAATGGATAGAGCCTCCCACATAGTAACATTTAGATTGGATTTCTTCATTTTCTTCACTATGTTGAAGGAAGTTGACTAGCTTTAGAAGGAACCTTTAGAACAACAAGGTTTATTCTTTTTTCTTGAGTGATCTTAAGCTACTCCACCACTTTTTTAGGCCTATTAATAGGCTAATTTTATTGTGGAAGATTTTTTGTCCTATTTTTTGTTCTAGCATCTGCACTTGGTTGAGGTTGTTGAGAAACAAATACTTACCCAACCATGGAAGATGTACCACCCTCCATTTCTCTTTTCTTTGATCTTGTATTATGGGCTATTGTATTAGCATCTGCTTGATTTACACCACAAAAATACTCTTGAACCCAAATGAAAAATGAGGATTCATCTCATGCATGATTTTGATTACTAGTAGTTGTTTGGTTTATGCCAATTTGCTGCTTTGAAGTAGAGGTTTCATTTTGAGCTACTAGAGTTTGCACAAACTGTCCATTCTGGAAGCATTTTGATTATGAGCTTGCTCAGAAGGGTAACACCACTCTTTCTCTTGGGATAGGTTATTTTTCACTAGGATCAAGGCCTTATAAGTTCTAGTAGTAGGTGGATATATTCTATTCAGGGGTTTAGTATGATTCCATTGATTTTTTCCATCATAGGGTGGCCTATTTTTCTTATAACTCTAATTTTGAGGTTGATAAGGCCTATTGTTTTGAGCTTTTTATCTCTTCAATGATACCAATTCATTATTCACACTTTGGAGAAAGGTGCACCAATCCTCTGGAAGTGTATTAGAAGTAGAAGTTTGGCTTGTGGAAACCACTGGAATAGGAGCCACTAGGATAGGGACCACTATTGGTTGTGAAGGAAGCTCTGGAAACAAAGGAATTGGTGGCCTAGGAGCTATATTCCTAGCCTAAATTTTTTTTAAAAAAAATTCCCTTATGGTAACATCATATGCACTTGGTAAGGTATATCATCCCATTGACTAAACCATAACAACTATATCACTATTAAGAGCTCTTAAAAAATATAGAAAAGCATGCTCAGGAGAAGGCTTGACCAAGGTAGGGATTCTATCCCAAGTCTTCTGAAATATGTAGTTGAAATCACTCATGAATTCATGAGGTGCTCTTTTAATAGTTTTCAATTTTCTACCAAGAATAAGTGGTCACTCTTATCTTCAAAATTTTTGCATAACTTCTCCCCTAACTCATCATGCACTGAGCATATGTTTTCCACATCTATGATGTGTTCTACTAGAGTTGTAGTTGTTTCACTAGTAAAATGGGGAATACTTTTGAGGGCATTGACTGGTATATCATCTTTTTGGGCTAGAATCAAGAGGATGCCACCGATAAAAGATACAAAAGGGTGATTTATGGATAAATCCATATGGAATAAATTCCCATTTGTATGGACAATAGGTTTTCTAGCTTGAAATAATATATCCACAAGTGGCATAGATTGAGCTCTAGGAGATTAACCTAAGCTTATGTTTCTTCTTATAAGTGATAAATATTGTTTATTTCTTCTTCTAGAAGTGGAAAATAAGAGCCGAGTATATTGGAAATTACCTCTAGAAGATGCTCTTGTTTGAATTTTGGGCATGAATACACAAGTCTGATCTTGAACCAGAAGTTTTGGGTAGTAGCAGGGTCACCAATTTGTATGTAGAATTATTCCTTGATTCTAGAGTCATTAGGTACTTGTTTGAGAGCCTCTTCAAGGATGGAATATTGAGACCAGTACCACTCTCTCAACAAAAAATGAAATGAAACTTCTTCTAGTCCCACAGGCCATGCCAGGAACTATTGTCATATAAAATTGCACACTATTGAACAAGAGTTCAATGTTCTAATGACACAATGGAAACAACCTCGAGTTGTAAGACCTTGCACAAATGAGGTTGAATCTCTGAAGAAGGTCGGTTTCCTCTTCTAAACTAAGTGAAACATTTTTTGTCTAATCCAACACATTAAACCTATTACTACTCTACTCTAATAGATCACATAGAAATGGGGTAGAAAGAAACATGAAATGTAAAAGAAGGTGATGCACCAAGATAAAAATTTGTGTTGTGTTGATGTGGAATAATGACCCTTTCCCAATCATATGATCATTGAGCTTGTTTCAATTGATTCTATTAAAGAGAATCGATGAAACTGTTGTGATATGTGGATGAAGACATGATTTATACTAAAATGAGTATTAAGCAGGAGTTAATCTACCATGATTTTATGCTAAATGATTCAGATATGCAATTTCTAAGCTAATCTAAATGATATTTAAACCAAAAATATTCAAACCCTAATTATCTAATTAGCTAAATGGATGCATGGAAGTCATTAATGGAAGCTAAGCTATTATGCAACTAATTTAAACTAAAATATGCTAAATGTGTGCTAAATATGAGTGTGAGTGTGAGTGATTTCAACAACATAACTCTGATGTTAAAAAGATGGATCCATTTATCTCCAAATAGTGGCCTATTTATAGGAAAGCAAGTGAGAAATGGAGGGTTAAGATAAAAAAAGGCTAATCAATGGTAAAATATGGAGGAAATAGGAGGCATGGATCATGGATTCTCATCAATGGGTGAGAATGCAAGATGATATTTAATCAAGGGTTCTCATTCCTTCCAAACAAATACACTTTTGACATGTACAAGAGGTCAAAAGTTAACTTGCACAAGAAGTCACAAGTTAACTTGCATTTGAAGTTTTGTGAGAAGATTCCCTTTTTCAAATGATTGGAGGAGAGAGAATATTATTTGGAATATTCTCATGGGTGAGGGAAAAGGATATTTAGTTAATTAAAACTAAATTAAGTTGTGTAAAAGATTAATATTCCCTTGGAATATTCCTTTTCAAGTGGAAGGAATTGGATTAATTAGATAACTAGCACTTGCACCCCAATGAGGTGCAATACTTACGCCAATAGGCTGATTAAATTACAAATTTTCCTTTTGTTGTAAATCAGGTAAATGACCACATATTGATTTTGTTTTTCCATTAAGTTCTCCATGCCGACATTAGACTAGAGGAGATCCTAGGGGTTAGGGCTTTGGATGAGGGTTAGGATTATGGTTAGGGTTAAGGTTGGGGTTATGGTTAGGGTTATGAGAAAAATAATTAAGGTTAGGGTTAGGGTTACAGTTATAGTTAGGGATTTGGTCAGGGTTATGGTTAGGTTAGTGTTTGGTTTAGGGTTAGGGTTAGGGTTAGGGTTAGAGTTAGTGTTAGTGTTATGAGAAATAAAGTTATGATAATGGTTAGGTTAAGGTTACAATTATGGTATTTTGTTAGCATTAGGGTTAGATTAGGGTTATGATTAGGGTTTATGGTTTAAGATTTATGACAAGGATAGTTTTAGCTATGGGTATGGTTTAGGTTTAGCGTTGGGGTTAGAGTTATTCTTAGGCTTCCTATTAAGATTGTGAGAAATAGGGTTAAGATTAGGGTTAGGTTAGAGATATGATTATGCTTTATGGCTCAAGTTAGGGAAAGTTTAGGGTTACCATTAGGGTTTATGGTTTAAGATTTGGATTAATGTTATGAGAAAAAGGGTTAGGATTAGTGTTAGGTTAGAGTTAAAATTATGGTATTTGATTAGGGTTACCTAGTTAGTTCAGAGTTATAATTAGGGTTTATCTTTTCAAGTTTAGGGTTAGTTTTAGAGTTGTGGTTATGATTAGGAATTAAAGTTGAGTTAGGTTGCAGTTTAGGGTTAAATTTAGGAATAGGGTTAGTATCAGGTTTAGGTTCAATATTATGGTTAGTTTTAGGGCTAGAGGTAGAGTTACAATTATAGTTATGAGGAATAGTGTTAGGGTTAGGGTTAGGCATAGGATGAAGGTGAGGGTTAGAGTTAAGGACAAGGTTATGATTATGGTAATGGTTAGGGTTACAAATTGGGTTAGGCTTAGTGTTAGAGTTATGGTTAGTGTTAGGGTTAGAGTTACAGTTAGTGTTAGGGATTTATTTGGGGTTAGGGTTAGGAATAGGATTATTGTTAGGGTAAGGGTTAGGAGAAATAAGGTTACGATTATGGTTAGGTTCTAGATTTATGTTTATGGTTGAGGGATCATGGTAAGGATAGGGTTAGGTTGTGGGTATGGTCTATGGTTAGGGTTGGGGTTAGGGTTTTGGCTAGGTTTAGTGCTAGAGTTATAAGAAATAGGGTTATGATAGGGGTATGATTACAGTTTTCAATTAGTATTAAGTATAGGTTAGGGTTACGATTAGCTCTTATGGGTTATGGTATAGGGTTAAGAGTTATAGTTATTGTTGGGATTAGAGTTATGAATACAATTAGTGTTTTGGTTAGGATTAGAGTTATGGTTAGGTTAGGGTTGAGTTAGGGTTTAGTTTTGGATTAAGGTTAGGATCAAGGCTAGGGTTAGGGTTATTGTTAGGAATAGGATTAGTGTTTGGAATAGAGCTGAGATTAGGGTTACAATTTATAGTTATAATTAAGATTATGGTTAGGGTTAGGGTTACAATTAGGGTTTATGGTTTATGGTTAGGTTTAGAGTTACATTTATGATTGGGATTAGGGTTGGGATTAGAGATAGGATTTTGGATTAAGGTTAAGAATTTTTTTAGGGTTGAGATTGGGGTTATGAGAAAAAGAATTAGGGTTAAGGTTATGATCATGGTTAGAATTAGGGTTAGGGTTAGGGTTAGTGTTAGTGTTATGAGAAATAAGGTTACGATAATGGTTAGGTTAGGGTTATGATTATGGTATTTTGTTAGTGTTGTGGTAAGGTTATGGTTATGATTAGGGTTTAGGGTTTAGGGTTTATGATAAGGATAGAGTTAGATGTGGGTATGGTTTAGGGTTAGGGTTGGGGTTAGAGTTATGGTTAAATTTAGTGTTAGGGTTATGAGAAATAGGGTTAAGATTAGGGTTAGGGGTTTATGGTTAGGGTTGTAAGTTAGGGTTATGATTAGGGCTTATGATTTATGATTTAGGGTTAAGTTAAGAGTTATAGAACTATTATTTCAATTATTGTTCAAATTATAATTGAGAATACAATTAATCACCTAGACTAACTATAATTGTAACCCTAAATTTAATTCTATCCATATCTCTAACCCTAACACTAACACTAACAATAAACCTTAACCCTAGCCTTAAACTTAGAATAATAAAATTAAAAAAAAAATTACTTTATAATAATTATAATATAAATTTAACAATAGTAATATCACATATTAATAATAACATATTACTATCAAATAGTACTAATATTAATAATATAATATTGATAATAATATAATATTAATATCTTTTAATAATATTTTAATATATATATTAATATTAATCTATATAGTAGACGTGGAAGAGGGTATTTTTTTAATTAGAAGAAAGAGTAGAAAATAAAATATACTCCTCTAAAATATTATCTCTCGACCTATACTATATAGATTAATATTAAGATATATAAACTACTATTATCATTTAATATAATTAATTAAAAAATATGTGAAATCTAATATATTAAACCTCATTTAATATTTAATATAACAATTAATTAAATAAATATATATTCATTTGCAAGTTAACATAAATATCTTAAATATAATCAGACTGGACGGGAACCCCACCTTTTTTTCGGCGTCAGACTGGGGGAAATGTCAGTGGCCTTCGCCCACATAGAATAGCCTATCGGCTAATTATAGGTTTTTAATTTGAAATATGAATATTTCAAAATATTAATTAAAGATGTGAAAAGTGAAAAGTAAAATAAATAATATTTAAAAAATTAATCTAAAATTAGACAAATCTTGTAGAAGACAATAACTTGCTAAGAAAATATAAAATAGGAAAACATATAGTTTAGAATATTTATAACATTTTGAATATAATTATAGGTTTTTAATTTGAAATATGAATATTTCAATATATTAATTAAAGATGTCTAAAATAAAAAGTAAAATAAATAACATTTAAAAAATTAATCTGAAATTATGCAAATCTTGAAGAAGTCTCAATCATGCCTTTCTGCAAATTTGTAGAATATTAGAACATTGTCATAATTCAACAAATTTGTAAATCTAATTGAAATATGAAAACTAAAAGGTAACATAGTCCTCTATGAAAAATTGTAAAAAGAAATTGTACCTATGTTGTAAGATATGGTAGACATATGGATGTATGAAAAAAGATTACTTCCATGTATTCAAAGAGATCTGTGTATTAAAGGTTGCTTTAAAATTTGTTCAATGAAATATTATTACATAATTGAATGAAAAAAAAAACATATAAATTAAATAGTTAGTAGTCACTGATCCATATTTATCAAAAATAAAATAGTGACTAAAATGCTTTATAAAGAGAAAAATAGGCTAGTTTTATGTGGTTCCATGAACAGAGAGAGAAATGCTCTCAGAATATGTTCTTTTTCTATTGTTGTGTTCCCTCTCTTCGTAGGTTCATTAAATCTGCCCTCTATTTCTTATTTCAAATGCATCATCTTCAAGCACATAGATATTTCAAGACCCTGACAAAGGTAGTCACCATCCATTATTATCAAACTAGGGTATTAAATCCCGAAACCCCTCCTGTCTTGATCATACTGATGGAAGCCCTGTTTTAACTAGTGGTAAGGCCTTAGACCTGTACAAGGGAATAATGGATAATATAAAAAAAATTATTCAGTTAAACCCATAAACATAAATCTTGAGGAGGAAATAGTTTGCAAAGAATAAATATGGCACACATTTAGATTTGATCAAACATATATTGTTACCCAAATCTGTAAATAACATGTTGCAGTAGACCCAATGCTAAAAGGTCCTGTGGTTGTTACAAAAGGTGCATAAATTGTATGGTTCTTTCCTATGGATCAGGCCATTTCTCAAACCTGTGACCCTAACCACAGTGATAAGGTTGTGTAAGTATAAAATTAAATAAAAATAGAGATAAAACAATGCAGTTGACATGCAGAGCCCTACTCAAGCTATCGCTTCTTTTGGAACAGTGTCATATATTTACGCAGTTTCTTCTTTTAAAAAAATCGGTCATCAAAACAGTAACTTGTGAAAGAAAGACTAAAGGAGAGATAAAAAATTTTGGACAAAATCCTTTTGACAGGGGGGAAAGGCTTCGCCCCCTCCTGCTGATATGGCGCAACTTGCCACAGAGAACTATCGCCCATCCCTAAGAGTAATCTTCATTGGTTTTTTTAAATAACGTCTACAAGAAAAGAAGGATGGCAATGAGCATTAAAACAAAAATTATACCTTTTGGGCAAAAGGAGAGATAATTGCGCTGGATGAAGCCAGCACCCAGATTTGCTTCTGCAACATTTCACCCCTTTATCGCTCTACCCATCTCTGCTTGTGGGTTTTCCCCTCAGACGCCATTGCTAGCCGCACCAGGGCTGAGGGAAATGAAAATAACATTTGGGTTGCATTTTTAGGGCAACGCCTCATTAAAGCCGGGAGTAGCAAATGTCGTATTCTACCATGAAGCTTGCTAATAAAGCCTGGTGTATTTATGCAAAACTCTAGACAGCAACACATGCATCAATGCAAAAATATCAAACCAAATCACTTATTTATTGCAAGAATGACCTGCATTTACTCTATGTACAAGATCGATTTGATCTGCATTTACGCAGAATTATATGCCCGAAGAATGAAACGTGAACAACAAGGCACCAGTGCAACATACAACAAACAACCTCACACAAATTAGTTAACAAGTTGTTTCCAGCTAAAATTTCGGCTGCCAAATGGTCTCGTAGCCTGAGACAGGTATCCCGGTAATGTTTGGACAGGCAACCATTAATGCCCTCCAACTACTAAGAATAAGAATAGGAACGTAGTAAATGCATTTAGGCTGATTTTTACGAAACATACGCATTCTTTAATTCTACCCCTACACCGTCAACGTCTCCCTTCCAACTGCTTTCTCCACCACTGATTCAGCAGCCACATCTATCATCCCGGAAGCTGTGTTGTTACGGGGGTGGAGCCCCATTGGAATCTTCCCGGCGGCATCAACTGGGGGAAATCCCGGTGGGGTTCCCCCACATATAAAGCCTATCGGCTAATTACTAATTAAACAATGGTTTAATCATGCAATTAGGGGAATTAGAAGAATAAAGTGATATTAATTAAATTAAATGATTTAATGAAAGGGGGAAAGGTGAAATGACATTTAATTAAATAACTTAGGGTTATTTAATTAAATAAGAAGATTTAGGGAATTAAATTAAATAGTTTGATTTATCTAATTTAATGAGATGAAATGTTATCGTGAAAGGGGGTGAATTAACCTAATTAAATGAATTAGGTTAATAGATGTAATTCATTAAATAGCTAGGCTAATTTAATCAATTAAGAAAAAAGAGGATGGGTTTCAAGAGGAAATGATGTTAGTATACCTAATTCGAGTGTATGATATGATTCGGGAAATTTTTCAGTGTTTACATTTTTTCCCTCTTTGAAGCGACATACTTGTTGCTTCAGTTCAAAGACTGATGCTCTTTGGATTAAAAAAATTGCTGCTTAAATAAAATAATAATTTTATTATTATTTTTTAAATGTTCTAGCAGAAGAATAAAGCAATTATTTTTTTATTTTTTTTAGATGCCCCAACAGAAGAATAAAGTTGATTCCCTACCCCCTCAAGAAATCAGGCAAAAATTTAGAATTTTGGGTTGATTTCTCAACAAAGGTGAAAAGCTGACCCAAGGGTCTAGAAATGCTTTGAGATGCAAGAAAAGTGCCAAAACACAAAAAAAGATGCAAAATAAGCTTTAGTTTGGAAAAATTAGTGAAAATGATGAAAAAACCCTAGCTTCATGATTAAATTAGGGAAAAAACCCTAATTTTCTAGCATAAATAGGCCAAGAAGGGTCATTTTCAATTCATTTATGCATTCACACCTTAAGGAATTCTTGCAAATTGAGCTTTGACCCTTTGAAAAAATGGAACAATGAGAGCTCCCACGACACATTTTCGATCGAGTTCGAGAGCACCAGTGGCTTCCAAGCACAAGACCACCAGTATGTGATTCGAAACTTGATTTGAAATTTGACTTTTTGATGCATTTATTGTGCTTTGAAATTTAAACTTTGGTGGTGCCGCTATATAGTGATGCTAAATTAAGAATCAACGACACTAAATTGAATTTTAGCAATGCATATGTGTATTGTGATGAAATTCACAATTTAGAATTAGAATTTACAATTTTAAATTGCAACACATATGCTTATAGCGACACACGTTTTGATTTGAAAATTAGGGTTAGGGTTTCCAAAGTTTAAATCATGACGCACATGTTTCTAGTGATGCAATTTGTGATTTGTAATTTGAAATGCCTCGAGTGTCGCAGTTTAGAATTTGAATAATAGCAACACTATTGTCATTTTAGAGCTAAAAATTCCAAACTTAGTCAAATTTTTTTGAATTTTGATGTTGTGCGCTTCATGGGTGCAGGAGGTCATTCCACCTTTGATGTCCCACGAGCATCAGCCTACTGTTTTGGAGAGACTTGGTGATTCATCTAAGTTGCGATAGGAGCACTTCAGGGAGATTGGTCTATGGTACATCACGTACATACCTATTGTTCAGATGCATTTAGCTATGATGACCACACTATGCAAGTGATGGAATAGTGAGACTTCATCATTCCACCTTCCCACGGGCAAGGTGATAGTGACATTAGAGGATGTATGGTATATATTGCATTTTCCAATACATGGCAAGCATGTGATTTACGACTCTTATGTCGGCTATAATGTCTTCCATGAGGTGATGGAGATTGAGAAAATTGTTCTAGTCACTTTGTAGATTGACCTTGAGATGTACAGAGGTTGAGTGCCCACTTTCAAATTGATTGTTGCAACTATTATCTTTGGTTTGGTTGCTCCTAATTGACAGAGTAGAGGATTTAGCCCAAGATGGGGCCTTGCTTGGCACATGATGCTCTATAGGAGGATATTGATTGCATGGGTTCCAGTGATGTTGGCCTCATTATATCATGATATGCATGATTTCATCTACTGCAATGGTAGAGTGATCAACACAGGGGTTACCTTGCTACACATTTGGGCATGGGAGAACATCACTATGCTTCGACTGATTATTTAGATGGCTAATGAAGAGCCAGATGGTCTAGTGGTTTGGCGATACAAAGGTTCCATTACACTTCAGCACACTGGGCAACTCAGGAATCCATACTGGCATAGGGTGTTGGATGATATGACAGTATTTAGATGGTGACCCTGGCTTCAAATGCCAATGTGCAACAACTCTTCTTTTCCAAACAGACCCAGTATATGTGGGGTTGGGAGCACATGATTATAGAGCAATATCTACTAGATAGAGTGGCCCGACAGTTTGGTGAGTGGAAGGATAGGCTAAATGATTCCTACAGAGCTATTTTTGCTAGATCAACATGAGAGGTACCCACATGGGGACTCACGATCCCATCTCCTAAGGTGGTCAAGGGATTTTGGTAGTTGTTTGCTCAACCATGGGATTATGATCAAGGACAGGGAGATTCTCAAATGATTCCTGCATATGATGCATGGCTTACACCTCCTCGTCAATGACAGATCTAGCAGGTGCATCTCCATGAGGGAGACCGCTAGGGAGGGGTGTAGGTAGAGGCAAGAGAAAAGGCAAGGGACAGGATGGGCAGGATGGGTAGGATGGGCATATTTCTGGGTACCACCAGTGGGTTAGCAACCTCCATAGCAGCATCCAATGCAACCACCACCATTGAGGCCAGATCCTTGGGATTTGGAAATTCAACAGCTGCAATAGCAGGTTCAAGTCCTTACAAGTGAGTGGAATCAGGCCCACCAATAGAGTTTGGTGATTACTGCTAAGAGGGATCAGGTACAGTAGTAGGTATAGGCTATCATGATAGAGCAAGACCATGAGCAATAGCTCAGAAAGATTGTCGGCTGAGATGCAATTAACACAAAAGGTCGAGCAACACCAACAGCTTGAGTTGATAATAGTTGCATCTCAAGGGCGGGCAATGTCTGCCAGGTTATACAAAGAGGCTATCACTGAGGCAACCTAGGCAACCTATTACAAGATGCACTATCATAGGGATGTCCCATAGGCACTCAGAAGTGTGATTATTCCAAAGGAGTGGGGCATACCCTAGAGCAAAGGATCAGCGAGAGAGACAGGCTAGAGAAGGGCAGCCATTAGGGCTAGCTCTCGTGTACATAAACTTTTTGATTTTTTGTCTAATTCTTTTATACAGATATACATTTATGGGCTCATTTTTTATAGCCTCATGGATATTGTATTCATGATTAATATACATACACTGATTCAAATATTGTACCATGACAGTTATTTTTTGATATATATATGATACGTATTCAATATGATATGATGTGTTCATCTTATTTCATGCTTTGAATGTATGGATGCACTTGATATTATGATGATGTGATATGTGATGATATTTTGATCATGTATGGATGAAATTCTTTTATTCTTATGTGATATGCAATAGGTGATGATACATGTGATGCAATGATATGAATGGATGCAATATTATATTATTTTCAGTATACTTTCATGAGATATTATGGGTTGGATGATATGATATACAAATGTTATGGATGTATTTCTTTTTGTGTATTTTCTATGCAATTTTATCATGTATGCATATGGATGTATGGATGGATAATGTAGATTTTTATACTTATGATATGATATGTGATGCAACAATTTAAGATGCTTAGAATAACAAATCTATATTATTCATCACAACTTAAATGATAATGATGTGTAGGATGTATGTTTTATGATATGTTATGATTATGCTATGATGATGTAAAATATATGCATGTTGACGATTTATGGATGTAGGGTGGATACATTTGATGATGTTTTTGTGGACTGTCATGATACCAGGTTAGCACAAAGAGAAGATAGAAGAAATAAGATGATTGAACTTTGATTTTGATGATTGATCCAAAAGATCCAACAAGTCTATGATCCATCGAGACTTTGTTAGAGATGGTGATGAGAAATGCATGATGATGACTTGCTCAAATCTTGGGATTGGTATTTTTCGTTGTTCCTTATTGTTTGATATAACACATAGATATGATGCATCAAGGTATTGATAACTAGGAGAGCATTGTATCTAGTGTAATGGAATTTGACTCTACAAATAGATAGGATAGCTCTTGTTCACACCTTGACATACAGAAACCTTGTTGGAATGTAAGTTAGAAGCTTAGAATATATCGGACCAAGCATACGCAATAGTCAAAAATGTACTCCAAACAAATTTCCTACACACAACCAAGAAAGTATGCACCAAAGTTATTTTACAAGAGTATCCACAAGCACAACAAATGAAAGATAATGGTTCATGCCCCATTCCTTTCTCTCTAGATCATTTTGATAGAAATCATCGAGAGGTCCTCAGAATGGGTCATTAAGATAAATCACAAGAAAAGATCAAAGACAAGCAGTCAGTGTTATCTATATCTCTTGCCTGTTTATTTTAGCTAAGGTGATTTTTGATATTGATGTCCATTGTAGGAAGAATACATCCTAGGACATGTTGATCAAATGGTTGTCTGATGTATGATGATGATGAGATTTATGATAAGTCATTGATATAAACTTCACTAACGCATTTACCTACTATTTAGACTTTAGATTTTCACACTTAAGTTTTCATTTTACAACTTGCTATACTTGCTTTCTTTTTCGTTTTTCCAAAGGTTGAAGATGGCGATCAATTTATTATGGGTAAAATTTTATTGAGGGTGAAAGTGAGATGAGGTGGGTGGTTTTGGATTTTTTTGGAATATTTCAATGTTTTTGGTATTTTGAAAATGTTTTGAGGTTGTTTTTTATCTTTTTGAAAGTTTATGTGAATGTTTATGTTTTCAATTATTTGAGTCTATTTAGGGTTTTTTGAATATTTTCTAATATTTTTGTGTTTTCTGATATTTGGATGTTTAGGATTTTTATGGGATATATGGATGTTTTTTATTTTCTTGTATTTGAATGTTTTTGGAATTTTATGATATTTGGATGTTTAGGAGTTTTATGAGAGTTTCGAACAAGAACCTAACCTAAGAGACCTATCCTAGGGGCCTTGGGAGTTGATCAAAAATGAGCCTTGCCTACGTTATACACGTAGAGACCATGTAGTTTGATTGACTCAACTTATTCAAAGATAAATATATGAACATTTAATGGAATTTCAATTTATTATGGCTGACTCCTAAAGGACTAACCTAGGGTGTCTCAGGGCCACATCAATGATGGACTTTCCTATGTTCAAGCTCAGAGATGATGTAGTTCGACAATAGGACACTGTTTTTGGATTTTTTATGTTTGACCTTTTTAGGGTTTTTGATATATTTTGGATTTTTTTGGATTTTGACTTTGTAATTTTCTGAATGTTTTGTATTTTAGCTACACAGGATTTTTCAAATGTTTTTAGATTTTTTGATGAACATTTTATGAATGTTTTTGAGATTTTTGATTTCGATGTTCTGATAACCTTAAGATATACAAGAACCTGATATGATCCATAACAAAATTCCCCCAGTATGATATGATAGACTACCTCGATATAGGAAAGACAAATTGACCTTTGGAATATTCCAAGTAGTAATAAGGGGATACGATACTTTACAATATCAAGCTATGACAGAGACGTAAATTGGTGATGGAATAAATAGGATGAATGATGCGATGGATGGAGGGTGATGCAAAGAATGGTAGGATAAAGGATAAAGATCCAAATAATAGATGGAGGTGCTTTATTTATGCAAGACACTTGTTTTCCAAGCTTTCACCAAGGTACTTTCCCAAAGCGCCACCGAAGTGATTTTTACTAGAGGAATTTTTTTTTTCTTTACTATTTTCAATCCTTTTTCTCATTTTTTTGGATTTTAAACATATTTTTTAATTATTTTTGTATTTTAATATTTTACACCCTTCAAGACTAGGCATAAAACTTTTTAAGATGCAAGTTGTTAGTTGCTTCTTGCATTGGTTCACCTGCAAGTGTTGACAATTGATATTCTCCCGATCCATAGCTTGCTATGACAACAAAGGGACCCAACCAGTTAGGCTCAAACTTTCCTTTATTGTCCTGATCTGGAAGATTTTTTTTATTCTATTTTAGAACAAGATCCCCTACCTAGAAAGACGGGCATTTGATCTTCTTTTTATAGCTCTATTTCAATCAGTTTTGATATACTTCCAAGTGATTGCGCGTTTCAAGATGACACTCATCTAGGAATTCTAGCTCATTCAGCTGAGATACTTTGTATTCTTCATAGGTGATCAAGTTCTATAGTGACACTCGCAGTGATGGGAGCTCATCCTCAATAGGTAGGATGGCTTTTGATCCATAGACCAAGGAGAAAGGGGTTGCACCCGTTGGTGTGTGGATACTGGTTTGATAAGCCCAAGGAGTAGGATTTAACTGTAGATGGCAATCATGGATGACTTCATTGACTATTTTCTTTAGGATTTTTAGAATGGTCTTGTTTGTAGCCTCAGCTTGATCATTTCCCTATGGATAATATGGGGTAGAGAATCGATGTTGGATGTTGAATCTTTGACATAGCTCTTTCACACTTTGATTCTTAAAGGTGGTTCCATTGTTTAAGATTAGGGTTTGTGAAACACCATAACGATAGATTAGATAATTCAGGATAAATTTAGCAATTTGCTTCCCTGTTATGTAGGTCATAGGAATGGCTTCTACCCACTTGGTAAAGTACTTAGTGGCTATTATGATAAACTTTTGGCAATTGGATGAGGTTGGAATGATTTTTCCTATGATTTCGAGCCCCCATTGTGAGAAAGTCCAAGGTATGATCATTGGTTGCAACTCTTGAGCTGGGGCATGAATCAGATCTCCATGTTGTTGACATTGGACACACTTCTACACATACTGATGAGCTTCACTTTCCATGGTTGGCCAGTAATACCCCATCCTCAATAGTTTCTTAGCTAAATTAATACCATTAGAATGGGAACCACATATGTCATCGTGTACTTTTATTAAAGCAGTTAAGGCTTCCTCTTGTTTAAGACATCGTATTAATATCACTTCAATGTTTCAGCGATAAAGGGTATCACCTAGGATCATGAATTGAGATTCCTTTTTGACAAAGGTCTTTTTAAGGTTTGAGGTGATGTTGGATGAGAGGGTTCCTCTTCTTATGTAGGTGAATATTTCATGATACCATGGGGATCCATGACCAACAATGACACACACGAATTCAAATTTAGGTATTTCAAAAGTTGGTATGAGAAGTTGTTCTACCAAGAACTTGCATTGTAGGGCATTGTTATGCATGTCTAATAGTGAGCCGATTGTTTCCATCGCATCTGTTGCTCTGTTGTTCATACAAGGAATCTGCTCAAAATTTATGTCAATGAAAAGGTCTTTGAGAATTTTCACCATCTTTTTGTAAGGAGTGAGCTTGTCATCCTTAGTTTGATAGTCATCATTGACTTGGTTGATAACCAGCTATGAGTCTCCATAGACTTTCATCTGTTGTATCTGCCATTGAACTGCTATGAAAGTCTATGGAGTCTCTAGTTGAATTCTTGCTCCTGATCCATGTTGGGTGAATGATCCATCAAAGTACATCTTCCACTAACTTGTGAGATTGATAATGAACACTGATTCATCAAGGAATTCAGATATCAATGGGTTCTCTACATAGATAGGTGCCTCTATTAGTTGGTATGTGATCACTTGTCCTTTAATTTCCTTGTGCTCCACATACTCTATGTCAAATTTTTTTAAGGTCATCATCCATTTAGCCATTCACCCAGTGAGAATTGCTTTGGATAATAGGTATTTCAATGGATCAATCTTTGCAATGAGTTTGATTTGATCTGACAACATGCAGTGTCTAAATTTTTTGTGAAGCAAAAACCAATGATAAGAAGGCTTTCTCAATGGATGAATAGTTCATTTCATAGAAAACCAAGGTCCTATTAATGTAATATATGGCACTTTCTTCCTTGTTTTCATCATGTTGTGCCAGAAGAGCACCTAGTGTTGTTGATGTTGCTGAGATATACAGGATCAATGGTTTGTTTGGTATTGGTGGCATGAGCATTGGAGGTGTCAATAGATAGTCCTTGATCTTTAGGAAAGCTTTATCACACTTCTCATCCCACGTTTAAGTTATCCCTTTATGAAGAAGATGTGAAAAGGGGTGGATTTTATCTTAAAGTTGAACTATGAATATCCTGATGGACCGCAATCTTCCTTGTAACCCTCTCATCTATTTTAGTGTTTATGGTGGTTCCATATCGAGGATTTCTTTTACCTTTGTTGGATCAACTTCTATCCCTCTTTGTGAGATGACATAGCCAAGAAGTTTCCCTGATGTAACCCCAAAGACACATTTCTTTTGGATTCATCCATACTTTATACTCTTCAATCTTGTCAAAGATGGGTCCTAATACTTCTATGTGCTCACTCCTTTTCTTTTATTTTACCAAAATATCATCCACATAGACTTCAATAGTTTTGTGGATCATGTCATGAAAGATGAGAAGCATTTCTCTTTAATAGGTTGCTCCTACATTCTTTAGCCCAAATGGCATCACATTCTAGCAGTAGGTTCCCCATGGACAAGTGAATGCAATTTTGTGTTGATCCGCTTTGGCAATCATGATTTGATTTTAGCTTGAAAAACTATCCATGAGTGACAACATTTCATGCCCAGCTGTTAAGTCTACTATAATTTCGATGTTAGGAAGAGGTAAATCATACTTCGAGCATGCTTTATGCAAGTCTCTAAAATCAGTGCATATTCTAATGCCCCCAATGGGTTTTGAGACTGGTACCAAGTTTGAAACCCACTCAAGATAATCTATCGGTCAGATGAATCCAACATCAAGAAGCTTTTGTAACTAGTTTTACCAAGAGTGTTATTTGAGGGTGCATCTTCCTTAATTTTTGCTTTACTGGCTTGGCTTTAGGATAGACTTCGAAGTGATGCACAACTACTTTTGGATCGATCCCTGACATATTTGTGTATGACCATGCAAAGTTAGCTCTTCATTCTTTCAGAAATGTTGCTAGGTTTTTCTATTCTTCATCCAACAAGGATTCAACATAGAAAGTGATCTTAAGTGCCTCTTTTGTTCCCACATTGACTAGAGTGGCCTTTTCTGCTAGCACTGTTGACTTCTTTGGATGCATTGCACTAAGGAGGAGATTGAATCCCTCATCTTTGGGTGCCTTGGAGAGGTTTTCACCCTTGGATACATCCTTTATTTTTACTATTTTTGGATCAAAGAGTGGCATAGTGTGGTTTTCACTCAAAGATCTGCATGTTAGTTGCATTTCATCAATGTTGTGACTAAAGGATTCAATCATCTCTCCATAGCATGCTCATGTGTCTAGATCTATGTCAAAACATGCCTTGTGATCTACCCATGGTAAATTGTCATGGAGTCCCATGAATTCTAAGATCACTTCAGCATTTTTGAATAAATCAAGAATCGGTGGTCCTTGTTGGTCCATGTCATTGAGTTGGCGGTATACTAGGCGTATTTCAGTTGGTTGATCACTCAGAGTGAAGGATGTTATGGATACCATAAAGAGGGATTTATTCCCAAATAGGTCAATAACATCAAGGGGGAATTCATCTAAGGTCATATCACATTATGTAGGTAACTAAGAGGAATCCTTAGCCCATTTGGCAGAAGTACCTTTGCCATTAAGGGTGACCTTGCTAGTAGTACAACCAAGGCCAAGATTATGTAGTCATTTCTTAGGAACGATAGGTTCTAGAAAATCATTATCATTTTGTCCCATCTTCTCATTCTTATTATAGCCCACTCCCTTCATCAGTTGTAAGCCTTTGTTATCATCTTCCATGGGAAGGGTGGAGATAGGTTGTTCATCTTGATAGAGTAGTTTAGAGATATCATCCTCATTGAAATCTTCTTGATTCAAATCCCCCCACTTGGTGAAGGTAGTAGCTACCATCTTGATTGTTTTGGGCTCTTTGGTTCTAGATGCGGGTTTCTCATGAGATTGAGGAGAAATAGGTAGCTCTCCTAAGACAAAGATATTCTTAATTAGCTTATAGTTCCCACAACCATCATCTTGGATCACTACTTTGATGTCAAGTATATTATGCACTATTGGTATCTTTGTTTCTGATGTAGATGCAAGGGATGATGGGTCAACAAATGAGGTAGAAGGTGTAGGCTCTTCGTCATTTTTGGGTATTTGGGGGATTTTATAGAACTTGGCCTCAAGATTTTTGCAATAGTAAAATGGCTCAAGATCTCCATTGATAGTAATTTCTCTACCCTTGAAAGGAAACTTTACACATTGATGATAGGTTGAGGTTACATCTTTTAGGGCATGGATCCAGGGTCGACCAAGCAGGATTTTATAGGGAAGATCAAAGTCTAACACTTGTCATGTAGTTTCTGCAATGATATATCCCACTTTCATGGGTAGTGCAATGATGCCTTGTGATACCCATTGAACCAACAATTTTAAAAAGGTGGTATATGGCATCTCTTGCACTCTTAGGATCTTTCACCTAAAAGGAGAGAGATAGAACCCTAAAATTGTGGTGGTTCATTCAAATAAGGGATTCTATGATGTGAGAATGACTAAATGAAATGCTATAAATGCAACTAAATGATGAAATTTATTGATTAAGTATGCAAAACCTATGAAATATGCAATGTTTGAAAACACAGTGATGTATGCAAGAATGAACTAAAACATGAACAAATGCAAAACAAAATTCAAAAAAAGTTGAACAAAGTGCACCTAGGTAATGAATATTGAATCTGGAATGATTTGAATGCTGGAAAAAATTAGTGAAAATCACCAGTAGGACTCATTCGCCACTGATGGCGAATCAGTCCTACTACTGACAAAAACACCTAAAAACTGGTTTCCAACTATCGGGATCTAGAATCTAACAAAATCTACTTTTTCAACCTTAAGGTGGGACTCATTTTCCACTGATGGAAAATCAGTCCTCTCCCAAAATTCTATGAAATCAAAGGTCAATTTTGTAGCTCCAAATCTGCACTTGTCTTCTTGTCGGGTTGACAGAGTCAAATCTGCAGAAAATGGATTGTAGGTTGTCTCCAAGCTTGAAATAGGGTTTAGTTGACTTGAAACACTTTGTTGACTTCTTGTCCACTTTTCAACACCTAATTACTTGACAAATATGCATACAAAAGCTTGCAAACACACATGCAAAAGGAGAAAAATTGTTAAGGGTTAGAGTATAGGGATTTTCCTTGGTCAAATCCCACTTTGGTAATCAAACCCTTAATAAAGAAATGAAATGAAATGAACATGGAAAGATGAATAAACAACATGAAAATTTCCTAAACTCACCACAACCTTGTTGAAGAAATATGAAGTTATGTCAATGGCTGCTCCAAGATGCTTGATTGATGCTCGATTGAATGATACAAAGTGCTCAAATACAAATGAGTGAATGCTAGTAAATTTGATGAATTAGGAGATGAATTAGATGTAAAATGGATGGAAAACATTTATTTATGCACATCTATGCCCTAATAACCCAATGATACCTCATCATAGGCCGACATAAGGTAATTTTGAATAAAAACCTGAAAGAAAATTTGAATTATTTTGAATTTGGAGTCAAGACTAACTCATTCACCACCCATGGTGAATGGGTCCCACCTTGGGCTTGTAAGTGGGTGTTAGGAATTAAGTCACATTTAATGTTATTTATTGGTCTTACATTAAAAATACACTTAATTAAGCCTTATGAGCTCATAAAGGGGTCAAATAAAGCATAAGAAAGGTGTAAATAGTGAAATTAAGCCTAGAAAAGTGTGAAATCTTGTTACAAGACTTTACAACACTTTAGAATAGGACTTGATAAGTGATGAAAAGGTGATTTTTAGAGGAATTGTAATGAAAAGAGTCTAGAAAAGTGTAGAAATGTGTTACAACACTTCACAACACCTTCACAAGACGTCATAATTTGAATATTTAGGACTTAATGTGAGTGAAAAATTCACATTGCAACATTAAATCAAAGAAAAATAGACCAAGCATCATGAGAGAAAGACCTAAAAGACCATGAAAATGTCAATGATCCATTTTTCTATGGTACACCCACTCTTGGTCGTCATATGCCCTGATGGTGGTGCTCTTTTCTTTCTCAATAGTTTCCTCTAAATAGTTGAGGTGCTTGATTAACTGAAGGGTACAAATGTTCAGACTAGCACCTCCATCTACTTAGACTCTTTTGACCTTATTCTTATGAATGACAACCTCAAGATGTAAAGCATGGTTATGAGATGGCTATGATGGTAAGTCTTGTTCTGAGAAAGTAAGGAGATGATTAGTGATATGCCCTACCATGGCTTGAAACTGATCTGTATCAATATTCTAGAAGACTGATGACTCTGATAAAGCTTTCTCTAAGATTTCCCTATGTGCGAGTGATAGCATCAATAGTTCTAAGATGGATATTTGTACGGGGGTCTTCTTAAGCTAATCTAGGAGATTATACTTGCTAGGATTTAATGTTGGAAAAGTAGGTTGTGCCCTAGATTAAGATGGGACTCCTTGGATGGTTATTTTTCCATATCGTGTGGTGACTCCACACTCCGTAGTAGGTCCTTTGACGGTGACGATGATGATAACACTATCACAGGAACCGACTACATTAGAATAGGTATGTTGCATGTTTGTGTAATCCTTAGCTTTTTCATTATTGTTCCCTTTGCTATGATCTAGCATAGGGTTCTTGTATATCTTAAGATATTGATTCCTTGCTGGTACCTCAACAAATATGGTATCATTTTCTATGAGATCTTGGATAATATTCTTGATCCTCATGCAATATCTTGTTTTGTGTCCTTTGATTTTGTGGAAGTCACAGAGATCATTCTCATTGTACCAGGATGGTTTCTCTTGTCGTTCTTGGTAGTTTTCAAAGTTAGGAAGCATTATCAGGTTTGATTCCACCAACTTATTTATGATTGTTTCAATGGTTTCAGATAACTACATGTGTACTTGCATTTAGGATAGTTGTTCTTGTTAGGGGTTTTCCTTTGTTGTGATTTGGTGTTGTTTACTGCATATTTGGTTGAATGTTAGCAACTTGATTGTTGTTTGGCCTAGGAGCACTTAGGACCACCTTAGCATCTATGGCACCATCATTTGTTACATTCTTGCTCTTAGCCTAGACACGAGGCTTGTCATTTGAACTAGTCAATGGGTGGTTGTCTTTGTAAGCTTGAGTATTTCCTTGTGAGATTAGAGCACTCTTGATGTTAAGGGCCCTAGGGAAAAGCTAATCATAAGATGTGATGCATTGTATTTTTAAGTGGAAGGATAGATCTAGATCTAGATTTTCTATGATGATTCCCACTTTTTGTTCATCAGGAAGAGGCCACTTCCTCTTACTATCTCTTTGTCTCCATCGCTGTAAGAAATTAGTGAAATTTTATCCTTTGTTTTTCCTAAGAGTGTATAGTTTTTCTACACTTACATCCATGTCAAGATTAAAGGAGAAGTGATTGATGAATTTATCGATAATTTCCTAGAAATTTTTAATCTCAGGAGGTAGATGAGAAAACCAATCCATGGAAAGACATATTAAAATTTGAGGGAAGAGGTGCATTAAGTAGGAATCATTGTAGGCCACCTCCATACACATGATGTTAAACTCTTTGACATGGTCCATAGGACTTCCTCTCCCTTTGTATTTATCAAATTTGGGGATTTCAAAGCCGAGAGGAAATGGTACCATTGCTATGTATCGATCAAATGGATAAGGAAATAGATTTTTTGTATGGGGATTCTTTGTCTTTTCGATCTAAAGATCCTGCATTTCTTGAGATAGTTCCTTAAACTATGATGCTAGATCATCTTGTGGGTTTGGTGGAGAAATATATGGTGGGATGATAGATGTGTTTTGATATGATAATGTGTTGTATGGGGTGTATGATGGTGTGAGATTATTTGAAGGTGACTGGGGTATTGATGTATATGTTCCTAACGTGTTTGTATTGACAATGTTCGATTGAGGGTTATAATAGAAACTTTGTTGTTGTTGGTGTTGTTGGGCATACTGTTGAGTGAGTAAGGCTTGTTGTTGAGATTGTTTTTTTTGTGCCACTAGGGCTTATTGTTGGGCATGTTTTTGTTGTGCTACTAAGGCTACTTGATGGGCTTGATGTTGTTGTTGTGCTAAGGTTTCTTGCTCTACTTGATGTTGTTGTTGTTGTTTTGTTGCTAAGGTTGCTTGATGTTGTTGCTACTATTATTATTTTTTTAGGGCTACTTATTGTTGTTATTGTTGTTGTGCTGATAGGGCTACTTGTTATTTTTGTTGTTGTAAGGCTTGCTAATATGCTTGGTGTGCTTGTTGTAAAGCTAAGGCATGTGCTTGTAGTGTAGGATCAGGGGGATGTTGAGACATCTATGAGGGGTTTTTAATGGCGATGCTTTGAGTGGGTATCATATTAGTGATGAGAGGTTGGGAATTCCCTTGGTTCAACATTCCTTGCAAGATAGTGGATTGAGGTAGAGAAATGTAAGTTTGAGATCCTATTTGATTTGGAATGGTAAAGGGGACCATGGGGAAAGATAAAGATGGTGCCATTAAATTTTGTGATGGGAATGATAGACTAGGACCTTGAGCATTGATTAAAAAGGTTTCCTTGTCCTATGTCTTGAGTATTTCCTTCTGCTAGGGATGTAGATGAGGTATTACCTGTGTGGGTGGGATTTGTTACCAAGGGGTTGTTTTGAGATGGGTTGATAATGGATGGGATAGATGTGTTTTTAACCACTGCTATGTTCAAGGTATCCATGGGAGGATCAAATGAAGATTTCCCCTGTGGTGTTAAGGTCCAATTTTGTGTGAGGGTATTTCCTTTCCCTTTTGGATCTATTTGGTTAGCACTACCATATGTGATGTTTGGAACACTTGTGGTACTCATGGGTATGGATGAAGAGGGGTGTCCTTGATAAGTTGAGGTTATTGTGGAGTAATGAATGTCAAGGGGTTTCTATGGTTGTTTAGGATTTTTTAGGAATGGGAGGAGCCCAAAAGGTTGGTGTCCAAGTGGTCATTTTGGATGGAGGTTTATTTTCAAGAGTTCCCACAAGTGTGCTACTTTCAAATGGAAGAGTATGGAAAATTTCCTTAGCAAGGCTAGTTGCAAGACTAGGAATGTATGTTTTATTTAACCCTAGTGATGGAGTTGTGAAGCCTTGTGTCAAATTTTGTGCCACAAATTATGGGGAGATAGGAGCTACGTTTTCAAAGGCTTGTCATTCCATGATTTCCTCCCTAGTAAGTGTTATCAATTTTTCACCATAACTCAAATTGATAGAGTTGGTTATTACAATTTCATTTTAAGGTGAAAAGTTTTAGTTATTTTTGTAGTTGTTTAAACCATTGCATATTTTAAGTGTTGAGTTTAAAATAAAATGCAATGTGTTTCAATTTTCCATTCATCATTTGCAACATTAAGTATTATATTAAATGCAAAAGAAAGTACTTCATTTTGTATTCAGTTGTTTATCACACAATGTTTCATACATTTTTTGCAAAAGTGAAGTAAAAAATTGAACAAGAAATGTACAAATTTTGTTTTGTATTCATTGAGATAAAAGGAGAATCAAGTGTCCCACACAACCCATGGGAGTAGCTAAAACAATGATCCATAAAGAGTACACTACACTACTAAAGATAAAAAGGAGAAAAGAGCACATAAGAGGGAACATAGCAGTCATTGCCTGAACTTGTCCTCAAGTTGCTTCTAGTGTTGTGCCTTCTTCCTTGCCTCCATTCTCCAAGTGAACCTACAAGTGGATGAAAATGTTTGTTAGAGCTCAGGTTAAGAATCCTCCTACATGATCCATCAACAGTAATGCAAAATATTGTTTATGAAGCATTGAATCAATAGAGAAAATACAAGAGGAGTGCAAGAGAATACCAAAAGGAAATGTTATCAATTAGATATGCACCCTTTGTTATATTTTTAGAAATAAAACTATCTATTGAAACATGGAAACCCTTTTCAGATGTGGGTGATCTATGTGAAAAGGGAATCTCCTAGACTGAGTTGGTTCTCCGAATGATGAATCCTATTCTAAGTGATATTCTGGGAAAAGGGATAGAAAATATGACTAAAATTTAAAACTTATCTAATATGATTCCAAATCTTAATGGTGGCTTTGATATTCTACCCACAAACAGTCTTCAGAAAACAACAATGAACTCACAATCTCTCATGAACAACCAGTACATAATTGATTCGCATGAAGGTTTAGACTTAAACACAACATGCAACCTACATTAAATCGACTTTATGTACCAATGATCTGCAATAATAGGACATGAAAAGGATTTATAAATTGAGTCACAATGTATAAATCATACTAAAACTACAAATAGAGACAGAAATTGGAGATAGGAATGTTGCTTTTATTGAACTAGAGGAGTATGCCAAAGTTTGAAACTAAGTACAAAAAGTTTACAAGCTCTCAAAATGTGTATCAGAGCAAGAAACAATAATCTAAACATAGAAAACTCTAAGTTTTCTTCAAGATATATCCCAAAAACCCTAATTTGAGCTCAAGAAGAAAGCTCCAGGAAAAGCATCTAAAACTACCCCAAAATGAGTAACTGAAATGGAAAACTCTCACTCTTTGTATGTGCATGCTGAAAAGTACCTAAAAATAGGTCTGCTTTGCTTTAAAAGTGAAAAAAACACCTTATCTCCTCTCCATGAAGCTCAAATCCGACCAAGGAAAAGTCAATCATCAATCTGCTAAAAATAGCAAAGAAATAAAACAATTTATAAAGCATTGTTTTATTCTTTCTTTACAAGATTTGCAAATATTTTATTCTCTCAATTTGATTTATTTTTGCAATTTAAGATTTGGAAATCTTTTCAAAAATATAAGCTCAATCCCCTAAAAAAAATCATAAAAAATATATATATATATTATCCCCTCTCATAATTGATTTCTATAAAATCAATTAAAAAAAAAAAAACAATAAAAAAACAAGGCTCCACTAAGCTAAGGCATATAATAAAATTAAGGCACATAATAAAATGCCTTAGGCATCGATGCATAAGGGGAAACCTAAGAATATTTGAAACCCGCCACCATAAGATATTTTTTATTAGGCTTTGGCATATTTCAAAACCTAAGGGATCGTCCACCATGTGTTGGGGACTTAGGAATTAATAGTTTCAAAAATGACTAAGGAAAATGTATCAACCTCCACTATGTTTGATTTGGCATTGCGAATAATATTAAAACTTAAGGGAAAAAATCCCTTGGCCGAATTAGGTTTTGAGAAAACCCTAAGCAACAAAACCTATGCTTTTTGTTTCATTTGCATCATTTGGAGATTTGGAAGAAAATGGCTCTACTAGGAGCGCCGCCGCCATGAGCTAGGGTTTCATTTTTCTAAAGGAATCTAGAGCTCCATTGTTGTTGTCTCTGTCGAATTTGCATAAGCTTCTAATGGTAAGCATATTCTTAGGGCCTTTCGAGCTTCCTTGGTGTTATTTTGAACCATTTTTTCCTTATGGCCACGACCATAAATGTGTTTTCTGAGACATTTTGTGGCTCCGTTTTTTGTTTGTTGTTGATGCCATCATTTGCCACCATGCTTGAGATCGACCTAGGAATTTTTGGCTTAGTTCTTCAAGGCTTGACTATGGTTTCTTACAAGTAAGTGAATGCTTCTCTTTTCCTATGCATTTCCCTCTTAAATAGCTCACTTTGAGCTGAGTTTCAAAAAAAAATGTAAAATGTGTCTTAGAGGCCATGACTACTATGTTGTTTCTTGGTGATTTTTTTGCATAGAAAACACTTGAATTTGGGTGCCATGCTTTGTATTTTTTTTTATCAACAAACCCCCATAATTTAATTACAAACCCTAGATGAGTTTCAGCCTTTTATGGAAATATAGGGACAACAGGCTGCGACCAACCCTCTGTGATATGGGTATTTGACCCACTGTAACTCTATTGTTATATTTCTATATGTCCTCTTGGCACCCATGTATGGCATGACCATGCTTATTTTCTCTATCAAAAACTTTGAAAAGATTATCTTTGTGTAAGAATGGTTGCTCCACTTGTATTTCTAGTTTACTGTATTTTCTCTTGACCGCCATGGAATAAACCCTAGCTTGGCCTTGCGATTTCTTTTATGTGTTTATAAATATGGCATCTCCATTTGATATTGAAAGAGGAAATTTGATTGCTTTCAAATTTTTGTCTTCTAATGAGGAAAAACAATAAAAACCCATATGGTTTTGAGCTTCTGTGAGTATTTTGTAATTTGTCCCAAACCCTTGTTGTATTACATGAAGGAATTTGCTATGTTGTTATTCACATAATAGATACTTGGCCGAATGACATTGTGGCACCATTTTTTATCTCTGTAATTCATACAATTTTCTATACTCTCCTTGCATATTCTTGATGAGTTAATGTCTTTTATCTGACACTCTTCATGTATTTTTATGTTTAATTAAGAAAAGGTTGTTCTATGCATTTTTTCTCCTTTAAAGCATTTAAGATTTATATATCAAGTTCATTTAATGCAACACTTGCATTCAAACATTAGTGAGTACTTGTGAATCACCTGATGATTGTCATCTTCCATTCAAATGAGAATGTGAAGCTCTTTCACATGCTTCCATTATTGAATAGTGTCTTATTGATGAGGCATTATGTATGCCTATTCACTATCACCATCATAAGCATGTATATTTGTTGCAATATTTGGAAACAAGATGCATAAACAATACCCATAGCAGCAAGATACAATTAGCATGGCAATTTTAAATCTTCAAGTATAAAAATGATACTCTCTAGTTGAATTGATTAAGCTCATTAAGTCTATTGTCCACCTATAGCTTTCAAAATAGTATGTTGATTGTTATGAGCAAACAATAGGCTTAATTTCTTTAATGACTAAAATTTTGTTTTACTCCATGAATAGTTCAGATGAAAATGATCATTGAATTCCTTCACTTAGCCCCATCTGTAATGTTTAAGGGGTAGCATGTTGAGCTCTACCCTTGTGGGAGCCTATTTTTCACCAAATGCTTGGTCTTCATGAAATGATCAGCTACATGATTTTCCCTATATGTGCACAAGGAAACAAACAATGTTAGCATAAAAATGTATTATTATGATGTGACATTACATTCTCAGCTCTTGTTTTTGCACTTTTCTTTTAGTTTATTCCATGCATTCCAAGGAATGAATTATATTTATGTTAGTAGGGCATGTAGTCTAGTTCATATCTTGAGCTCTTAATTGACCCCTTTCTCAATCTTTTGTAGGTACAGTCAAGAACGGAAGCAGGATGGAGCAAGCTACAAACCATCAATTGAACATCAAATATAGGCAATGACGGATATGTTCTATGTTATCTTCTTATTTCTTTCAGTTGTATATTTTGTTTCTTGCAATGAATGGTTTTTAGCTATCTCCACGACTTGTGTGGACTTTAAATTTCTCTTTTGTTTGATTCTAAAAGAAATGCATTTGAAAATGCAAAGTTGTATAATCACTTGTATTTGCAAATAAATGAAATACTATTATATGAAACATCACTATGAAATGAATGTAAAATATTGTTATCATTCATGAATTCCTTTTTTGTACTCCATTTATTCTACAACTTTTGAAATTCTCATTTAGTGAAAACAATTGCGATTGCAATCAAAACTGAAACTCAATATGATGCAAAGGCAACCTAAATAATGCAGAAAATAACTGAACTTTTCCATCTTTTTTTTTAAATCAATCAAACCAATCAGCTCTGCCAATTGAGTTGTAGTGAAAATTGGTAACATTTTGGTGATTTCTTCTAAATGCTTGCCTGCTAAGCATCAGATCAGTTGCCTTTTAAAACTCCATTGGGTGTAGAGTCAAATTTTCCCCTTCATGAAACTCAAAAATTTAGACTACAATACTCTAAATAGCAGCAAAAAAAAACCAAACAGAACTGAAAGTGAACTAACAAGCCCTAGTGGCCAACTAACATGCGTAGCAGCACTTAGGGAAAGCAAAACTACTAAAATGAAATGAGCGTGAAGTGCTTATTAACAGCAACTACTCTACTCATTTACAAGATATAACTTATCTTTGAGGCAATGCTTGACGTGAATCCCATTAACTAGGATAGACAACACCTCTCCATTCAACTTAGAAAGTTGGAATGCGTTGTGCTCCTTGCACTCTATGATCACATAAGGCCTGTCCTAAATTGCATCAAAATTGGAATGTCATCTAGGTTTATTCTTATATTCATTCCACTTAAAAACCAGATCACCAATGATGAAATCTCATGGTCTTGCCCTTTTATCAAAAGAGTTCTTCATCTAAGCTTGATGTATTTCAAGATTCCTTAATGCTTCCTTTTTGGTTTCTTTGAGCTCTATCAACTATGAAAATATCACCTCAAGAGGTTGTTCATTCAATAATTCCAAATCTTTAACAAAGCTCAAAGTAGGTAATTCAATAGAAACAAGTAACTTAGCCTCCTTTCCATAAGCAAGTACATAACGAGAACAACCAGTGGCCCTTTTAGGAGTCACCCTGTCATCCCAAAGAGATAACTTAAGCTTTTCATGCCATGTCTGTTGATTGTCCTCAACTATCTTCTTGATTATCTGGATCAGATTCTTATTTGTAGATTCTACCTTCCCATTACCCTATGGATAATAGTTAGAAGACATGTTCAGATAAACATTATTCCTAACTAACCAATCAGAAATTCTCAAACCAATAAAAGCCAAACCATTGTTAGAGATTATTGAATCTGGGTAACGAAATCTTGACACTAAGTCTTGATAGAAATTAAGTACAAAAGTCTCATTTTCCTCTTTCAAAGCAACCGCTTTGGACCACTTAGTGAAGTAATTTGTTGCAGTAAGAATCCACTTATGACCCATGCTTGAAGGTGGGTTGATGGTTCCAATGAATTCTAAGCCCCATTTGGCAAAGGGTTGTTCCACCTGAATGGGATGTAAAGGTAGGGCTATGAGCCTCTGCTTACCAGCAAATAAAGCACATTTCTCACATTTTTGGACCCAAGCAATGGCATCTTTAAACAGATCCAGCCAATAATAACCAGCCTACATGATTTTCAAGGCTATTGTTCTTGCAGCAAAATGGCCTCCTGAAGGCCCATCATGAAATCCTGCTAATAGCTTGTCAACTTGATCAGGCTGAATGCACCTTAATAAAACACCCTGAAAGTCTCTCCTATAAAGAATGCCATCAATAATTGCAAAAGGAATAGCTTGTAATCTATAATACCTTCTCTGTTCTCTATCCAAACCTTTGAGGTACTCACTAGTTTGCAAATAGTGTATCATTTGTTGCACCCACGTAGCAGCGAGAACTGAAACAACAACTGCATCATCATTGTTTAGCACTGTATCAACACTTTCAGCTTCTTTTAAGTTGCTTCCAGCTATATTTTCTACAATCTATTCACATAAACCCTTCCCTCTGGTAAGCTTGGTAATTTTAATATCAATATCAAACTCCATTACCTTGGTTATCCAACTAGCACGCTTATCATTAATTTCATGGTTAAGTAAGAAGTCCTTAACAGTTGAATGAGCAACCAATAAATGAATTTTTCTATTTGATAACATATGCCTAAATTTTTTTAGGCTTCTCACAATAGTAAAAACATGTTTCTCAACAAAAGAATAATTCACCTCATAGTCATGTAATACCTAGCTGAAAAATGCTACAAGCTGCTCCAAGCCTTCATCGTTTTGCTGGAACAACATAGTTGAAATAGTATCTACCCCTCTAAAAGCATAAAGAATGAAATCTCTGTCATAATTTGGATTAATAAGAGTAGGAGTAGCTACAAGGGCTTCTTTAATCTGCTCAAATATCCTCTTACCTTCTTTGGTCTAACTAAAAGGTATATTCTTTTTAAGCATAGCAGTGAGGGGTTGCAGCAAAGCTGCAATATTTGGTATGAATCTTCTCACAAAATTTATTCTTCCAAGGAATCTTTGCAAGCCTTTCTTGTGAGTTGGTAATGGTAATTCAATAATAGCAAAGACTCGTTCAGGGTCTATAGAAATACATTGCTTTGATACTATGTGTCCGAGGAGCCTTCCCTCATGGATAGAAAAAAGGCTCTTCTTCGAATTGAGGGACACTCCAAACTCTCTGCATATTTGAAAAATCTATTTTAAATGCTCAAAATGTTCATTAGCATTTTTGGAAAAAATAGTAATATCATCTAAATATACTAGGACAAATTTGTTCATGAGACCATGAAAGGCCATGTCCATTGCTCAATGGAATGTTACTCTAGCATTAGATAAGCCAAAAGGAATCTTTTTGTAGGCCATTGTGCCCCATTTAGTTGTAAATGTTGTTTTGAACTTATCCTCCTATTTTACCAGAATCTAGTTATAACCTGAGTACCCATCCAGCAAAGAGAATCTGTCAGAACCAAAAACTACCTACAAAATTTTCTCCATGGAAGGGAGTGGATAGTGATCTTTCAGAGACGCTTTGTTCAAATCTTGAAAATCGACACACAACCTAATTTCCCCACTTTTCTTCCTAACTAGAACTAAGTTAGACACCCAAGACATATGCATGATAGGAAAAATAATACCACTCTCAACTAGCTTATTCAGCTTAGCCTTCATAAGGTGCTCTAATTTGGGATTAAGGGGTCTTTGTTTTTGCCTCACAGGTTTTGCTCCAGGCTCTAATTCGATAGTATGTTGGGCTAGTTCTGGATCAAAACCTTTTAAATCCTTGTACTCCCAAGCAAAAACATCACTAAATTCCTGACATAATAGAATAAAATCTTTTTTCTATTCTTTATCGCATACCTTTCCCAATTTGAGAAGTTTACCTTTGAAAATATAGATTGCCTCATAGTGTTCTTCCTTGATAGCCATGCTGCTTTTGTCTTTTCGTAAATGGTCATCAGAGTTGAAAACAGATTCTAAGGTCACCAAACCCTTTGGAAGCTTGTTTGTCTTTAACTGCACAATCTGGTCATCATATTGCTACTGCCACTTTTGTTGGTTTCCATCTACAAACTCAGCTTCAGCAATTAAAAAATTCACAATTTTCTCATCGCTATCAAAAACTTACCAACTCACATTATTGTCATGTATAGAAGGTCTGACTACAATTTTTACATACTGACGTGCCTCTACCTTATGAATCTCATTCAAAATATCAAATTAGGCTCCTATGGCAGCGATCCTATCTGCATGCTTGTTTTCATTTCTAGGAATTGAAATAATATTATAAGCATCAAAATCTTCTATTAAATCCCATACATGATGCTTATATTTCTTAAGCAATTCATTCTTTGTAGCATTCAGATTCCTTACTTGGTTCACAATTAATTCTAAATCACCATAAACACATAAGCATTTAATACCTCTCTTTTGGGCCCACTCTAGGGCATGCACCAGTGCTTCATATTCAATTGTATTATTTGAATAGCTGAAAGAAAACCTAAAAGCTGAATAATACTTGTTTCCATCTACTAAAATCAGCATAGCTCCACCTCCAGTAGCTATACTACTTCTCGATCCATCGAATTAAAGCTTCCAAAGCTTATCTTTTGTTTCTATAGGCTACTCCTCTTCTTTAATCATATTAGGCACAACAATGTCAATTTCTCAAATCATATAAACTCCTAATCCTATCTCATATGTGTGTTGGAAAGGATCAAGCTCATGATCTTCAGGTGCCCATTCATCTAGATTCATATTTTCTATAAGGGTACTGCAGTCTGAGGTCATAGTTTGCTCCTCCAGTACAGGGGTGACATAGAGTTTAGTGTTTATAGGATTCAGGACATATGGTTTGATATGGTCTTTGGCCAGAGGCTTAGACTTTATGGTTACTTTCGTACCATACCTTGTTCTAAAAAATAGATGAGACCAATCATTAAAGGACAAAAACCCACCTAGTTTGGTTGTAAAATCCCTTGAGAGGCAAATGGAAAAGTGGGGTGGTAGATCAATAACATGTATATCCTGATGGATTGCGAAATTCAAGGATGCATGCAAAGTAAGGGCTAAATTCTTGATTATACCAACAGTTTTAACAACATACCCATCCAGCTAGACTATGCCCTTCTGGGGGTTAGGCTCATAAATAAGACCTAACTTATCAGCTAAGCTCTTAGGCATAACGAAGCTACTGGCACCATAATCTACCATATAGTTATGTACTATGTTATTGCCAATAATTAGACTTAAGTAAAATAGAAGAGGCTTTACCTCTTTAATTCTTTGATCATTCTTAACCTCCAAATCATTTGCAAGCACAACTTTAGCACCTCCTTGATTAGCATCATCATAAATGGAAATTTTAGCTAAAGCAACTTGCAGCAAACTTTTCTAACCTGGGATGTGCAAAGCATCTAATACTGACATGCTGATAGTAGCCTTTCTGAGATCTTCAACAATATTGAAAGAAGTAGGAGTTACCTTCTGCTGGATTTTTGTAACAACAGCATCACTTCCTTTCTGCAAAGGCTACGATTGTGTCTTTGATTGTTCCCCGCCAGGTATTTGCTGGCCTCTTTGCAGAATCTACAGTTTAGGCTATGTCGCAGCATTAATATTTGATGAAGAAATAGGCTATTTGTCTTTTGTAGGCTGCTACTATGAATTTCCAGCTTGCTGCCCCAAATCCATGGCTCTCTTTTTTGATCTAGTGTTGGCTGAAATAGGAGAATTTTATTGACCTTGACCATTCACGCCACAAAACTCAGAACTTTTCCAGTTTGGCAAGGCAACTTCAAGGTTATCTTGATGTTCTTGATTTTGATCTACAACATTTTCTGAACCAGCATAGTTGTTTTGGACCATTAAGGCCTGATTTCTCATGTCATTCACACATGTTGATTGGTTGTGGGGCTGATTGCATGGATAACACCAATCGCAATCTTGGGAAATGTTGTTATGTGGTACAAGTTCCTTTGACGAATTGGCAGCGTTGGGGTTAAAGGGTTCGAAAGGTCTAGGATTAAAATTCCTTTTTTGGCCTTGATAATCATTTTGATAAGGTAGTCTATTTTGTTGATTCTGCTAATAAAGGGGCTTGATAAGGCTTATGCTCTTGGAAAACTTGTTTCTTTATGTTCACAAGATCATTCCCAAAGGTCTTAAGTATATTTTTTTTCTCCTAAAGCTCTTGGGACTGGGCTGGAACAGTAGGTTTAGGTGCTCTAGCGTGGTATCCTATTGTTGGTACAAGCGGGACAATAGCTAAAGGGGGTAAAGCAATAGGAATATGCGGTTGTATTTCAAGAAATAGGGGCATAGGAGGCCTAGAGGCTATGTCTTCAACCTGAATAAGATAATTCTATGCCCTAATGGTGATGTCATAAGCATTTGGGAGTGTATGCCCGCCAATAGACTGAATCATTACTGAAATTTTGGTATTCAAAGCTTTTAGGAAAAATATAAAAGCATGTTGAGGTGTGGGTTTTACCGTTATAGGAATTCAGTCCCAAGTTCATTGGAAATGGTAATTGAAATCCACTAAATTCTCATGTGGTGCTCTTTTAATTGTGCTCAGTTGTTCTAACAGGGACAGGTGATCTGACTTATCTTTGAACTGTCGGTGTAATCCATCCCCCAACTCATCCCACGTTACGATTGAGTTTGGTCGAAGGCCTTTGAACCACTGCAATGTTGTTCCTTTCAGCAGTGTAGCCAAAAGCCTTAATGCTACATTTTCTTGAGTGATGTTATGAACTGAGAATAAGGTGGTGACGTCTCAAATGTGATCAACCGATGTTGTGTGATCTTCTCCAATAAAGTAAGGCAGGATTTTGAGGGTTGCGACTGGGATATCATCATGCTGGGAAATATTCAATGAGTTTCCTCCATTAAAAGGTGCAAACAAGTGTTGTCTTGGTGTTGCCACTAGCGGGGCTTCTGTTATAGGAATAAGATTTCTTGGTGATAGGACTAAAGAGCTAAAAATGGGAGGTGTTGATTTTGACCTCACAGGTGTTTCAAACAGTCTCTTTGTTGTTCTTCCTCTCCTTCATGGTGGGGACAACTGTCGATATTCGAAAGGTGTAGAACTTGATCTGGTTTGAACCTTTCTCATGTGCATGATGCACTAATTCTGCATGCAAAAATAGAAACAGAGTTGCTAGGTATATTGAAAAGAGCCTCCAAAAGGCTGAATAACTTGCTGCATACACCAAACAACAACTTTAAAATATTAAAAACTTCTTTGAAATTGATTTTCAGAGTCCCACCGGGGATTCCAAAAACTGTTATCAAGCAGATATGCACCATTTGCTAGATTTTCATAAATCAAACTATCTGTTGAAACATGGAAACCCTTTTCAGATGTGGGTGATCTCTGTGAAAAGGGAATCTCCAGACTGAGTTGGTTCTTTGAATGATGAATCATATTCTAAGTGATTTTCTGGGAAAAGGGATAGAAAATATGACTGAAATGTAAAACTTATCTAGTATGATTCCAAAGCTTAATGGTGACTTTGATATTATACCCATAAACAGTCTTCAGAAAACAACAATGAATTCACAATCTCTCATGAACACCCAGTACATAATTGATTTTCATGAAGGTTTAGACTTAAACACAACATGCAACCTGCATTAAATGGACTTTATGTATCAATGATCTGCAATAATAGGACATGAAAAGGATCTGTAAACTGAATCACAATGTAGACATCATACTAAAACAATAAATAGAGACAGAAATTGGAGATAGGAATGCTACTTTTATTGAACTGAAGGAGTATGCCAAAGTCTGAAACTAAGTACAAAAAGTTTACAAGCTCTCAAAATGTGTATCAAAGCAAGAAACAATAATCTGAACTTAGAAAACTCTAAGTTTTCTTCAAGATATATCCCAAAAACCCTAATTTGAGCTCAAGAAGAAAGCTCCAGGAAAAGCATCTAAAACTGCCCCAAAATGAGTAACTGAAATGGAAAACTCTCACTCTTTACATGTGCATGCTGAAAAGCACCTAAAAATAGGTCTGCTTTGCTTTAAAAGTGAAAAAAACACCTTATCTCCTCTCCATGAAGCTCAAATTCGACTAAGGAAAAGTCAATCATCAATCTGCTAAAAATAGCAAAGAAATAAAACAATTTATAAAGCATTGTTTTATTCTTACTTTACAAGATTTGCAATTTTTTTATTCTCTCAATTTGATTTATTTTTGCAATTTAAGATTTGGAAATATTTTCAAAAATATAAGCTCAATCCCCTAAAAAAAATACATATTATCCCCTCTCATAATTGATTTCTATAAAATAAATTAAAAACAAAAAATAATAAAAACCCAAGGCTCCACTAAGCTAAGGCACATAATAAAATGCCTTAGGCATCGATGCATAATGGGAAACCTAAGCATATTTGAAACCCACCACCATAAGATATTTTCGATTAGGCTTTGGCATATTTCAAAACCTAGGGGATCGGCCACCATGTGTTGGGGACTTAGGAATTAATAGTTTCATAAATGACTAAGGTAGACATATCAGCCTACACTATGTTCGATTTGGCATTGGGAATAATATCAAAACTTAAGGGAAAAAATCCCTTGGCTAACTTAGGTTTTAAGAAAACCCTAAGCAACAAAACCTATGATTTTTGTTTCATTTGCATCATTTGGAGATTTGGAAGAAAATGGCTCTACTAGGAGCACCGCCACCATGAGCTAGGGTTTCAATTTTTTGAAGGAATCTCGAGCTCCATTGTTGTTTTCTTTGTCGAATTTGCATAATTTTCTGATGGTAAGCATATTCTTAGGCTCTTTCAAGCTTCCTTGCTACAATTTTCAACCATTTTTGCGTTAAGGCCACAGCCATAAATGTGTTTTTTGAGACATTTTGTGGCTTTGTTTTGTGTTTTCTATTGATGCCATCATTTTCCAACATGCTTGAGCTCGACCTAGGAATTTTTGGTTTAGTTCTTCAAGGCTTGACTGTGGTTTCTTACAGGTAAGTGAATGCTTCTCTTTTCCTATGCATTTCCATCTTACATAGCTCACTTCGAGCTGAGTTTCAAAAAAAACATGTAAAATGTGTCTTAGAGGCCATGAATACTATGTTGTTTATTGGTGAATTTTTTGCACATAAAACACTTGAATCTAGGCACCATGCCTTGTATTGTTTTTTTATCAACAAACCCCCATATTTTAATTACAAACCCTAGATGAGTTTCGGCCTATTATGGAAATATAGGGACAACCTGTTGTAGCCAACCCTCTGTGATATGGGTATTTGACCCACTGTAACTCTGTTGTTTTATTTATATTTGTCCTCTTGGCACCCATGTATGGCACGACCATGCTTATTTTCTCTTTCAAAAACTTTGAAAAGCTTATCTCTGTGTAAGAATGGTTGCTCCACTTGTATTTCTAGTTTACTGTATTTTCTCTTGGCCACCATGGAAGAAACCCTATCTCGGCCTTGCAATTTATTTTATGTGTTTATAAATATGGCATCTCCATTTGATATTGAAAGAGGAAATTTGATTTCTTTCAAAAAAAATTCTTTGAATGAGGAAAAACAATAAAAACCCATATGGTTTTGAGCTTTTGTGAGTATTTTGTAATTTGGCCCAAACCCTTGTTGTATTACATGAAGGCATTTGTTGTGTTGTTATTCACAAAGTAGAAACTTGGCCAAATGACATTGTGACACCATTCTTAATATTTGTACTTCTTACAATTTTCTATACTCTCCTTGCATATTCTTTATGAGTTAATGTCTTTTATCTAGCACTATTCATGCATTTTTATGCAACATTAAGAAAAGGTTGTTCTATGCATTTTTTCTCCTTTAAAGCATTTAAGATTGATATATCATCTTCATTTAATGTAACACTTGCATTTAGACATTAGTGAGTACTTGTGAATCACCTAATGCTTGTCATCTTCCATTTAAATGAGAATCTGAAGCTCTTACACATGCTTCCATTATTGAATAGTGTCTTATTGATGAGGCATTATGTATTCTTGTTCACTATCACCATCATGAGCATGTATACCGTCTATAATATTTGGAAATAGGATACATAAACAATACCCATGGCAGCAAGATACAATTAGCATGGAAATTTTAAATCTTCGAGTATGAAATGATACTCTTCAGTTGAATTGATTAAGCTCATTAAGTCTATTGTCCACCTGTAGCTTTCAAAACAGTATGTTACTTGATTGTTATGAGTGAACAATAGGCTTAATTGCTTTAATGACTAAAATTTTGTTTTACTCCTTCATGAATAGTTCAGATAAACATGATGATTGCATTCCTTCACTCAACCCCATTTGTAATGTTTAAGGGGCAACATGCCGAGCTCTACCCTTGTGGGAGCCCGTTTTTCACCACATGCTTGGTCTTCATGAAATGATCAGCTACATGATTTTCCCTATACGTACACAAGGAAACAAACAATGTTAGCATAAAAATGTATTATTATGATGTGACATTACATTCTCAACTCTTGTTTTTGCACTTCTCTTTTAGCTGATTCCATGCATTCCAAGGAATAAATTATATTTCTATTAGTAGGGCATGTAGTATAGTTCATATCCTGAGCTCTTAATTAACCACTTTCTCAATATTTTGCAAGTATAGTCAGGAACAAAAGTAGGATGGAGAAAGCTATAAACCATCAATTGAAGATTAAATACAAGGAATGATGGATATGTCCTATGTTATATGCTTCTTTCTTTCAATTGTATATTTCATTTCTTGCAATGAATGGTTTTAGCTATCTCCACGGCTTGTGTGGACTTTAAATTTCTCTTATGTTCCATTCTGAAAGAAATGCATTTGAAAATGAAAAGTTGTATAATAACTTTTATTTGCAAATAAATGAAATACTGTTATATGAAACGACATTACGAAATGAATGCAAAATACGGTTATCATTCGTGAATTCATTTTCTGTACTCCATTTATGCTGCAATTTTTGAAATTCTTGTTCAGTGAAAACAATTGCAATTGCACTCAAAATTGAAACTCAATAACTATGATGCAAAGGCAACCTAAATAATGCAGAAAATAATTGAACTTTTCCAAAAAAAAAATTTAAATCAATCAAACCAATCAGCTCTTCCAATTGAGTTGTAGTGAAAATTGGTAACAAGAAACATCATAAAGAACTTCTGAATTTATTGTTTTAATCTAACACTATTTTTTCCTTGTGCAAGTATAGGAAAACTCATGTTGCTGATTTTTTTTAAATATTTTATAGCATGTGGCATAAAATGGGCTCCCATAAGGGTTGAGCTCGGCATGTTGCCCCTCAAAATTTCATAGAGGGGTTGAGAAAAGAAACAATTCAGTGTTGCTCAAAAGAGATATGCATCTGAAGGAGTACATCAAGTTTCATAAGAGCTCAAGAAAGTGATCATCTAGGACAATCAAGTCTAAAGGTGCAATGAGTTGAAGATCATAGATGATCAATTACTCAAGTGAATCATCATTAAGTGCATCATCATGGAATGAGATAGTGAACAGGCATATATAATGCCTTGTTTACAAGTCATCAATAGCAACTGAAGCAATTTGAGAAGCTTCATAACACCTTCATCATGGTGTTGTATTTCAAAATATTCTATGCATAAATCAAAATTTCATGTCAACATTTGTTGTCTAGGAGATAAAAATGCATGAAGAGTACAAAGGAAGGGTTGTCTCCATCAAGAAACAGAGTGACAAGTGGCTGCAAGTAAAGTATGAAAGTCAATAAGTGAAGGAAAGGAACACTAATGAAATAAAATGCAACACACTAAGTGTTTAAGTTGAATGCAATGTGAAAATGCCTCTTTGATGACAATAGAATACAAGAAACTAAAGGTTGGTTTGAAAATAATTGATGCTACAAAATCTACCTCTTTGCATTGTCACATGAAATAGTGGTGAAAGTGAAAGCTTGAAGTGCATTTCTAAAGCATTCAGGTGCATCAGATAAGTGACAACCTACAGCAAAGTAACCTACAGGTGTGCCATGATGACTAAGTGCAGCTTTGCAAGATAAGTAAGTGAAATGAAACATTCATATATAATGCATTTGGGGAACAAAAGAAGCTTTCATATGTTTTCATTGAGTAAGAATGTGTACAATGGTTACTATAATTCATGTTCAATAGTGATTTAAAATTTGCATGAAATAGAAAACATGTTTTGATAAGTAACTAAGAGATATCAATTAAGTGGAGCTTCATTACATCTATGCACTTCAAGCAAATTGAAATCTAGAGATTGCTAACAGTGTGTGCATCATGAGAACAAACAAATAGAGCTATAGTAACATGTATCTGAACGGGAAATGAAATCACTATTTCCTTTCAATGAAGCTACAGTGACATCCATAGTCAATAAGAATGGAAAATAGAAAAGAAAAATATTTTTGCTCACTCCAGAATGTAAGCTTATGCTACAATGAGTTAGGGTTTCATAATGGAGACAAGTGAAAAATTCCTAGTTCAAGCTTTTAAGAGAGAATCCACACCGATTTACATTAAAATGCTTCAAAATGTAGAAGTAAAGGTATTTTGAGCTCATGAATGAATGCAAGAAAGCCCAGTTGAACTCTCATGGCCGCGGCCTGAGAGTATTTTTCTCTCACAAATGGTGATACCCATTTGGGGTATCAAGCTCTATTTTCAAATACTGAAAGAAAACAACCATGGATCAAGTTCATGCCTACATTGGAGCAGCATAAAATGAAAATAAGGGAGCTAATGGTCATGGCCATAATGGGTTTGTAAACCTAGAAAGTGAAACAAAATATTGCTTGTGCATATGTAGTGGAAAGTATGAGAAATGGAAGTGCATGGAAAACCTAGCTAGTGCTCCCATGGTCGTAGCTTGAGAGGTTGTTTCCTCTTCACAAAATAGCATACCCACTTGGGTTTTTGAGCTTAAATGAAAATACTAGAGATATGACAAGGTTTCAATCTTGTGAGCTCTCATAAAATGTAGTATGATATAGCTAATGGTCATGGCCATGAAGGGTCTTCAAGCCCTCAAAAATAAAACAAAATGCATAGTTTTCTCTAAGTTTATCTTCTTTGTAAATGTCATACATTTCTATGTCATGGGTCGAGCCCAGAAGCTTTCATTTTTGTAGGAATGGAGAATATACAAGCATGGTCACAACCTACACAATGAGAACTTATATTTCTTCCATAGAGCACCATTATTTTTGTGAGAAAAGCTCAAGCTAAGATTTTATTTAAAAGGGAAATGCTTTTAAAAATGGAGAGTTTACCATGGCTATAAGTGAGAAAACTAGTGCAAGCCCATAGCCAAAGCTCTGATCTAAATCTCAGTGTCGACTAGAGTAGCACTAAAAAATGGTGAAGAATCAAGCTCCAAGGCTCCAAACCCTAATGTCCATGGTGGCGCCCAGCAGACCTGTTGATGTGTTTTTTATGCACTTCTCAACACAAGCAGTACGTAGGTGCACTACCTCTCTTGAAAGACAATCTTCCACAATCAAATTGCATAACACTATCCCAAGGTCTCTAATGTCAGGTCTTGACAATGCTTGGAATATCTCAGTTGTTTGATGTGATTTGCTGGAATCACAAGGCGGACTTACAGATGAGTTACAAAGCATGGGAAGTTGGGTCTTGAAGTGGAGTTCCTAAGATGGAGAAGTTGTTGTGCATTTGTTGTAGGTTCAAACAACAGTCTTGAACTCCATTTTTATCATTGGATTTAGCTTTACAATGTGCAATGAACCTTTCCTAAGGTACTTATTAAAAAAAAGGAAAAAGGGCAAGGAAGAGAGAAGGTTCCTAGATCTGAAACTACGAATGAACAATGATCATGGAGGCTGCTACAGTAGACAAACTCCCTAAAACTAAGTTTTTCTTGACCAAGAGAACCTAGAGCTACAAAAAACTAGTGCAATCTCCTAAGGTCTGCTGATTTTAAAATTGCACATGCACATCATGAACATGCAATCAAACTAAGTTGCAGCAATGGAATAAAGAAGCCCATGCTAACTTTACACAGCAGTTTGTCATCAACAAATGCTAAAAGTATGGGCTAAAAGTTCATCAAATACCATAACAAAAATTTCCATTATCACTTCCATTGAAAAAACTAACACTAAAACTAACATGGAAGGTAGAACCATGCAAGCAAGATGAGCAAAATCAAAGAGAACATCCATAAAATCATGCAATGTTGTCTTCTATTGCTGCAAATGTTTTTTACACCAGCTCTCCAACCTTTACAAATGAGGGGCAAGCCCCTATTTATAGTTTTCCAAAGCCCAAATGAATGGCTAGGATTGAATTACATCGAATGGCCCAGATTCAATTACATTAGGGTTTCACCTACCCCACAATATTCGGCAATTTAAAAAACATCTTTGTATTTTCCCTATTTTATCATCTAGTGCCCAGGTGCTATAGCAGTTTTGTCATTTAGCTGATTGCCCTTTTCATTGTAGCAAAAACTGCCTGAAATCTACCTTCTTACTTGATGTGTTTGCAGTGTTCTTCCTTGGATCAAACGAGCCCGTCGACGATTGGCATCAATGGATTGGTCACTCCTGATTCGAGCAGATAGCTCACTTATGCTTTCTTCAAGGCCACCCCTTGCATTTTTATCTTTGACTCCTTGGCACAAGCCTTCTTCTAATGCTAGCTATGTTGATGGGTGCTACAAGGAAAGGTGGGCATGAAACAAATGGTGACAGGAGCTATGCACATTCCTTGTTCAGCTTTCTAGATGGATCTCCTGACGGACCTACAGTAGGCTTCTTGAATCTTGCATACATGAAGTGTCGTAAGTGTTTTCATACACAAATTAAGGAAAACATTAGTCAAATCTTGCAAAATCCTTGTTAGATCCATCCATGCATCATCAAAAGATCATAATATTCATATTTGGAGCTTATTTGGACCATAAACATTAATGTGGGCCCAAGGGGGCGGATAGCAAATGAGGGACAACAAACCGGAAGGGAGGTTCTCAGACCCACAAAACATAGCAAAACCGAGATTTTCAATTATACCACATGGGAAAAAGGGAAGGAAGAATGCCCAGCTGCGGGCGGAGGTCAGCGGCCACGAAGGGGCCGAGCCGTTGGGCTGCGGATGTTCAAAATGGCCACGGAGAGGCAGAGAGTCTCAAAAGGCCACAAAGGCGTGAGTCACAGGAAAGCGACCACGGAGGCCGGGCCTTGAGGGGCTCCATGGATGTTCCAAAAATAGCAAGGAGATGAAGCTCTAAAACCACCGAAACTTAACCAAACGTTGACGAAACCTTGGCAGTTCACTTAGGTACCTCAAACACATCCCAAATCCACCAAAAATTTGACCCCAAAGTCAAAAATGTGGAAACTGGACTAGCAGGGGCCCACGGATGTTTCTAAATAGCCAAAGAGGAAGGGAATTCTGGAGGGAAAGCTCTAAAACCATCGAAAATTTATGGAACGTTAACGAAACTTTGGCAGTTCACTGAGGGACCCCAATGACATCCCAAATCCACCAAAAAGTTGGCCCCAAAGTCAAAAATGTGGAAACCGGAGCGACAGGGGTCCACGGATGTTTCCAAATAGCCAAAGAGGAAGAATTCGAGAGGAAAGTTCTGAAACCATCAAAACTTGGCGAAACCTTAGCGATTCATTTAAGCACCTCGAGACAAATCCCGGATCCAAAAGTTGCCCCAAAGTCAAAATGTGGAAGCAGGAGGCGGCGGGGGTCACGGATGTTTCCAAATATCCAGAAGGAAGAATTTTGGAGAAAGTTAAAATCGCCGAAACTTAACGAGCGTTAGCGAAACCTTGGCGTTCATTTAAGCACCTCAAGCATCCCGGATCCAAAAGAGTTGGCCCCAAAGTCAAAAATAACGGAAACCCGGAGGCGACAGGGTCCACGGATGTTTCCAAACAACCAAAGAGGAAGGGAATTCCAAAGGGAAAGTTTTGAAACCATCGAAACTTAATGGAACATTGACAAAACCTTGGCAGTTCATTTAAGCACCTCAAACAAATCCCAGATCCAAAAAAGGTTGCCCCCAAAGTCAAAAATGTGGAAACGGGAGCGACAAGGGTCCACGGATGTTTGAAAATCAGCAGACCTTAGGAGATTGCACTGGTTTTGTGTAGCTATAGGTTCTCTTGGTCAAGCAAAACTTAGTTTTAGGGATTTTGTCTACTGTAGCAGCCTCCATGATCACTGTTCATTCGTAGTTTCAAATCCAGGAACCTTCTCTCTTCCCTGCCCTTTTTCCTTTTTTTTAATAAGTACCTTAGGAAAGATTTATTGCACATTGTAAAGCTAAATCCAATGATAAAAATGGAGTTCTATTGTTTGAACCTACAGCAAACGCACAACAACTTCTCCATCTTAGGAACTCCATTTCAAGACCCAACTTCCCATGCTTTGTAACTCATTTGTAAGTCCGCCTTGTGATTCCAACAAATCACATCAAACAACTGAGATATTCCAAGCACTGTCAAGACCTGACATTAGAGACCTTGGGATAGTGCTCTGCAATTTGATTGTGGAAGATTGTCTTTCAAGAGAGGTAGCGCACCTACGCACTACCTGTGTTGAGAAGTGCATAAAAAACACATCAACAAGACCCTTTCTTCCTTCAACTTGGCCAATGAAAAATGATAGCCAAAATGTGTGTTTGAAATCGATTTTGTGGCTAGGGTTTTCCCTATGCCTAAGTCGAATGTGATTTTTATCACATTCTTTTATATCTCAAATGCTTTGTTAATACCTTAACTCATATGTTGCCTAGGCTGATACCCTTTACCTTAGCCTTTTCTTTGATTTTTATAAAAAATAAAAACTATGCTCATATGTGCCTTGTCCATTTTAAAAGAGCCTCTTAGGACCTTGGAGAAATTTTAATGCAATCAAGACAATGACCTTAAGCCCTTCAAAATTTGTATAAATCTTTAAAAAATTAGGGTTTCTTTCGGAGTTTGAGTCACTATATGTGGTAGGGGCCCTTAAATTTTTATTTTTTTTATGGAAAAATCAGATTTATAGATAGTCCCAATGTATTGGTTTGATTTTTTCAAGTATCAAAGTTTTATTTTTATTACAAAAAATAAAATTCATCAAAACCAAATTGCAAAAATTGGAGTATTTGGAGATAAATGGAAAAATCATATGTGACAAAAAGGGGGTTTCTATTTTGTTTTGTAAAACTACAAGATTGTAAAACATTAATTAAGCAATATTTCTATAAATTGCTTAATTAAGTGTTATTTAAATGCAATTAAATAGTGCACTTTAGTTAACACCAAAACCTTTGATTTCTGAGTTGGAGTTCCTGAGTGGATTTGGAAAAGACTTAACAAATTAAACTTTCCATGTTCAGATTCCAACTGTTTGCACCTGATTTTGTGGGCTTATTGGATCAGCGCTTGGGAGATGGAAAGTTTCTATCCTTTTGGAGGTATTTTGGAGCAATTTAAACCACTATTTTCCAGGATTTTGTGTGAGCTCAAAAATTGAAGGGTTGTCATTCTGAGATGTAGATGGAGCTGATTTTTCTATTCTCACCATTGTTGTCACTTGATGCCTATAAGTTTGAGAAATTTTGAATTTCTCCGTGTTCAGAATTTTGTTTCTTGCTCTCACATGCATTACAGGGAGACTTGTAAACTCATTTGAATCATATTTTTGACATTTTACTCCTTCATTTTCAATAAAATAGCAGGCTTCTCCTTCCCATTTTTATTGTTCAGAGTTTATGATATCAATTGATGTTAACTATGATTCAAGAGTTGAATCCTCTTTATGTCTTGGTGTTGTGAATTTTGTTTTAGGAAGTCTTCTAGTTCAGGTTGCATTTTGTGTTCCATTAGTGAGCCTTTGTGCAAATTATTGATGAATTAGGAAGTTTCAGGGTGGGATTGTGAGATCAAAGTTTTCAAGGAGATTGTTGTGAGTACCAAGTTGTCAAGACTAGTGAATTCCTAGTTAATCATCTTCGGCTGCAGGATTTACTTTTTTAGTTTTCCTTCTCCCCTTTTCTCATGAAATTCTTAGATTAGATGGTTTACTAGAGGGAACTAGCCCACTCTAGAGATAAGCTCTCACTCATTGATTTACCCACAAATCAAAGAGTGTTTCCATGTTGCAACAGGATAGCCAAGCCTGTCTTGACCAAGGGTGCAGTCTTGATTGCCAACAGTAAGTTCAAAGGGATTGTTTGTAATGGATTGTCTCATATGGCCTTGAGAAAGGTTATGGTTATTGTGATAGAGTAACGTGACTTCTTGGATAAAATTATAAAGGAGTTGAATCACTTGAGGTAAATGTGACTTTGATTTTCTCCATGATTCTCTTGTGTTGTGATCTTGTCTTTACCATAAATTTTGTGTCACCTTTGGGAGAGTTGTGTTGAAATTTATAATGTTTGAACTCTCTAATTGACTCAAATCTAGGTAAAAGGGATGCTCTATCTTTTTGGGGCAATGGTGATAATGGGGGATGAAAATATGGGTGATGTGGGGAGTGATCTTTGTAAACATTTTGGGACAACACTTTTGACTTAAGAGTTTGGTGTTTGATATTAGGATAAAGGATGTTGATGAACTTGAGAATCTTTAGGGTAGACTTTTGACCTTCAAGATGAACTAGTTCAAAGATGATAACCAACTTAACTAAGTGCATGAAAAGGATACATTTCACATACAAAGTAGTTAAGCTAGGGTTTGGGTTTGATAGATGTTTAAGTCAAAAAGTGTTGGTGTATTTGAAATTTTAACAATGTTGGATGAAGTGAAGGGTGAAATTTTGGTGAAGGGGTGGATGAAGTGTTTGACCCAATGTTGACTTAAAGTGAACCTTTGTTTGATAAGACCAAGGTAGTGAGAAACATGATAGACCTCTAAATTTTTCAAATCCTAAACACCAAATGTTTTAGATAGGTTGATTATCCTAAAAAAGACCTAGATTTTGACCCATAAAGAACATATACATGTCGAGATGTTTCCTTAGTGCACATTCAGAAAATTTTATTAACAACTTGTTTTTGTTTTTGTAGAGTGCTGAAATATGATTTTGTATTGCTTTTGAGCTCAGATGCCTAAGTTTGAAGTGATGGCCTATAGACCTAATTTTGGGGATTTTGATTTTGCGTGAGATCATTTAGAAAAGTTCAAGTTCATGGAAGAAAGGAACATATTTATTGCCACACAAGTGGTGGTAATATGGGCCTTCCAGCCTCAATATCGATTTGTTCCTCTTCTTCATCTAAGATGTTTGTTGTGTTTCTCCACTAAGCGGGTGTTTCTTTTGTTTCAAAGGTGAAGCTTCTCAAACTACTGATGATATCGGTGTGTTCTTCGTTAATGAGTTAAAATTTTAGTTGAATGATAGCACCTTCAAGATCAAGTTGTTCAATGGGATAAATTGGTCTCCAAATAGTCATGTGGGGTTCAATTGTGTCAATTTATCTTGCTTAAGTGAATTTCTTTTACCACAAACACTTGTCTTGATTATGTTTTCAAGCTAAATGTTTATGTCAAAAATATCATAACTTTCACAATGTCCATTTTGTGATAATCATTCAAGGTTGAAGCAATAATTGCCTATGTTGTCTTTGGAAAATATGGATTGAGATATAAGTCAAGATATTTAGAAATCTCTAAGGATAGAAATCCTTAGGACAAGCAGTAAAATCAAGGCTATTTCAAAAGGTATCCATATTTAATCCAAAGTGTTTGAAATTTTGAGGAAGATAGTGAATGTTTGTTTGTAACATTTTGGAACCAAGCAATGTATTAAACTGACTCATAATCATTTACAATCCTAGGTTTGAAATGGCCATACTTATTGATTCCCCACTTGGATTTCTCCAAACACTAAGACATTGCGAACAGTTAGAGATTTGGCAACACTGGCTCCCCTCCACGTCACACACTTCTCGAGACCACCAAATATCAAAATCTTGAAGATCCTAAGATTCTAAGGATTTTTCTATTTCAACAATGAATAGTAAAAATGTGAGGTGGCTTCAGAATGACTATTCTTGCACCAACAAATATTAAGGATTTTTGGTAACTAAAAAATTTGGTTCTTGGTAACAAACTGAGAACACCCAACCATATACACACTCGCTTTTCCACTTAAGGCATGGTACTAGGTACAGTATGTTATATAGTCCAGGATAGAAGGTACTTTCTCACGATTTCCCAACCTGTATTATAGCCTGCTGGTAAACGTGCTTGCAAGAACTTTCCTATGAGTTTCCCATTGTGTGGTGTGTCTCATAGTAAGTCCTCTCTTAACGGTGACACAAAGCATAAAAGTGTACTTAAGTATTTCTCTTCACCCAAGATCACACGAAGTGGAAGGGGATTGGATACGTACTATAGGTACACACAAATAGCAAAGTACATGAAGTGTTTCTCTTCACCCAAGATCACATGAAGCACAAGGGGATTGGATACATACTACAAGTGTGTCACAGCAAAGAGAACACTCATTCATTTTACCAAATAAATCTGAGATGAATTCATTTTATGCACCAAACAAAATGTTAAGTTGCCTTGTTTAATTTTAAAACCCAAAAGACAATGATAAAATGAGGATTCAATTGTAGTCTCGTTTGAGCATTCATTTTGAACCCAAATGAAATTTAGCGAGGTCCTAGAGCATAAAGTAAACACTATTAGAAATTGGATTATAATTACCCCAAAGTGCCAAATGCTTGTTACAATCATAAAATATTAAGATGAGAATGCTTCTTCACTCTAGCATTGTGTCATCCAACCTACAAAAACCTTTTTAGTCTAACAACCAAAACAATGTTAGAAGCATGTTAGTAATATGACGAATCAAAAAAATTAAAACACATAGTGAAAAATGATCATTAAATTTCTTACCAAAGTTGGGTGTTATTGTACATGATAGCATCGCTCTAGTGAACTAGTGCATTGCTCTATAGAAAAAAATAGTGAGCATGATAGTGTCACGATTTGGTCGAGTATCATCATTTTCAAATTTTGATACTTCTAAAAAGTATTAGTGTCGCCATTTTCAATCAACATCAGTGTATTTAATAGGCATCACTATTTCAGATTAAGATTGAGTCGCTATATGGAGATGCCTTGCAAAGTGAATCGCTGAAATTGAGTTGGGTGTTTCTCTATCTTGCAAAATTCAAAATGAACAGAATTTGAGATAGAAATTGATTAAATTTGATTGGCTTTCCCTCCTTCTAGCGCCAAAATGTGACCAAGGATATTAGTATGGGCCAATTACGCTTGATCCATGAAGAATTAAAGCATATTCATGACACTAATACTCAATCTTAAACAAGATCATTCAAATGAAAGATAAACTAAACATTTATTGAAATGAAGCATTCTAAACATGAAAACATTAAAATTTTTACTCTAACCCATCTAAAACTTATCCTGTTTTGGGAGTGGTGTCGTGTTGATGTGGAACAACAACCCTTTCCCAATCTCGTGATCAGTGAGCTTGTTTTAATCGATTCTATTGAAGAGAATTGATGAAACTATTGTGATATGTGGATGAGTACATGATTTATACTAAAATGAGTATGATACAAGAGTTACTACACCATGATTTTATGCTAAATGATTCAGATATGCAATTGCTAAGCTAATCTAAATGAGATTTAAACCAAAAATATTCAAACCCTCATTATCTAATTAGCTAAATGGATGCATGGAAGCTATTAATGGAAGCTAAGCTATTATGCAAATAATTTAAACTAAAATATGCTAAGTGTGTGCTAAATATGAGTGTGAGTGTGAGTTATTTCAACAACATAACTCTGATGTTAAAAAGATGGGTCCATTTGTCTCCAAATAGTGACCTATTTATAGGAAAGCAAATGAGAAATGGAGGTTTGAGATCAAAAAGGCTAATCAATAGTCAAGGATGGAGGAAATAGGAGGCATGGATCATGGATTCTCATCAATGGGTGAGAATGCATGATGAGATTTAATCAAGGGTTTGCATTCCTTCCAAACAAGCACACTTTTGACTTGTACAAGAGGTCAAAAGTTAACTTGCACAAGAAGTCACAAGTTAACTTGCATTTAAAGTTTTGTGAGAATATTCCCTTTTTCAAATGATTGGAGGAGAGAAAATATTCTTTGGAATATTCTTGTGTGTGAGGGAAATGGATATTTAGTTAATTAAAACTAAATTAAATTGTGCAAAGGAGGAATATTCCTTTGCAAGTGGAGGAATTGGATTAATTAGATAATTGCTAATTAAACAAGGGTTTAATCGTGCAATTAGGAGAATCAGAAGAATAAAGTGATATTCATTAAATTAAATGATTTAATGAAAGGGGGAAAGGTGAAATGACATTTAATTAAATAACTTATGGTTATTTAATTAAATAAGAAGATTTAGGGAATTAAATTAAATAGTTTGATTTATCTAATTTAATGAGATGAAATGTTAGTGTGAAAGGGGATGAATTAACCTAATTAAATGAATTAGATTAATAGGTGCAAATAATGAAATTAATTAAATAGCTAGGCTAATTTAATCAATTAAGCGAAAAGATGATGGGTTTCAAGATGAAATGATGCTAGTATACTTGATTCGAGTGTATGATATAATTTGGGACATTTTTTAGTGTCTACAAATATAACTCAAACCCTAACCCAGCTAGGGTTAGCATTCAAAGAGATTTGATCAAGGAAATATCTATTATGAAATATGTGCGAAGAAGAGCTTAGAGAGAACAAGGTTTGCACACAATCCCCCCTGCCATAAATATTTTCCTGAAATTCATCCAAATCCCCCACAAAATCAAGGATATGATTATAGAGCTTATCAAAAGAAATAAAGTACCAGTAATGAATGAGTATGGCCACCACGAATCCACTTATAGGAGTCAGAAAAGGCATTAATGTTCTCCTTGAAGCCCCAAAAATCAAATCTAGGTGCTCAAAAAGTGATTCAAACATTAATGGAATCATCAAAAAAATATGCCAAATCTATCGAAAGGTCGAGGTGTCAGACCTGAAAAGAAACCTTTTCTTATGCATTAAATGGTCTAGACCCCTGAAAGAGCACATTATCGAGAATCAGGATTCGAGCTTGCCTCATACGACATGCTTAGAAGAAGGGATGAGAACAAGTTATAATTCAAAAATCAAAGGCAAGAGAGAAGGCTTACCTCCAAAAATTTGAGGTAAGAGAGAAGGCTTACCCCCGAAATCAGAAGTAAGGGTGAAGCCTTACCCCTGAAATCCAAAAACCTGATACTTATTCAATATTTTTGAAAAAGCTTTCAGGGAAAGGGTGGTTGGAAGAAAGGTTTACCTCCTAAAAAGGAAAGGAAAAAGGAATACTAAAAGCCCATAAGAAATAAACTTTCAAAAATTAGGAAGAGGCCTTACCTCTTACTTAAAGAAGGTAAGATGTAAGAGGGAAGCTTGAACCTTAAACCCCGAAATCGAAGGTAAGGGTCAAGGCTTACCCCAAAAATTTAAAAAATTCACACAGTCAAATTTTTGAAAAAATATTTTGAGGAAAAGGGAAAGAAGGTGAGAGGCTTAATAGGAGAAGGAGTGGGAGGAATAAATAAAAGAAACAAAGTGACAGAGAAGACATGTATAAAATCAAGCAACAACCCAAAAACTCAAAACCTCAAGACAGTCAATTTTAGTAACCTTCAATGAGAATTCATGCAAGATGGCCCATGTAGGATCTCTCAGATTGATTATCAATGATGGGTCATCTAAGGGTGGCATGAAATGTCAATAGATCCATTATACAAAGCTTCCAAAATATCAACACCAACATAGAATTTTGGGTTAAATCTATTTGAGGCCATATAAATAAGAATAAATAAATAAATCTAATAAATATTGAAGAATGGAGAGTTTCGTATGTCAAAAAAAAATATTGACAAAAGGAAAACCAATGAAAAAAAAGACACAAACCCTAGTAGAGTGTAACACAACCAACTTCAAAGTTTCATATACACATTATTCTTGGGTGGTGACGTTGTAGTTCTCTTTGTAATTTTTTCTACATTATCATCCTTTTTTTCTTAACCTATCATTCTAGTCCCCACATCTTGTACAATAACACTTTCAACATGACCTCTGCAACTTATTTTCATATTTCTTAGTTGGTACTCCTTTGAACTTGCAATACAACCACATTAGTTAGAGCTTTAATGTCTTTGTTGGAATTTTTTGCTCTCTTTTACTATTTTTGTATCATTTCCTTGAGTTTATTGAAACATCTATTTGGTAGCTCATATTGAGCATGATGTCTATCTTGATCACATTGAAAGAATTCATCTTCTTTGCAAGAATAAAGATGGTCTATATTTCCATATTCATAATATTTAGGAATTCCATCTTCTTCTATGAATTATTTCTCTTCAACATATATTTTACCACTAGAACACTTGGTTGGGTCATGAGATAAGAAACATATATCACACCAAAATGAATATTCCTAAATATTAATGTGATCATTGCTCAAGGAATCATGTATGTGTCTCTCTTCATGTCCTTGACTTCCCTTTTTTAGAACTATTTACTTCTCATTTTCTTTGGATCTCTTAAGTCAATCATGGTTTTAGGTCCTATTTTGCAACCTTTGACATTCATTGAAATGTGTGGCAACATTGTTAGAAGGAATTCCCTTCTCATTTATAGCGACTTGGTACAAAATATCTTTCATGGCCCTCATTATCTTTTCAATATTTTCATCAATGGTGAGGGTTGTACCCATAGAATCTATAATTAATCTTAGTATTTTTACATTATCTCTCTTGAAACTCTTATTGGATGCTCTCATATTTATTTTAATATTTATTTCCATTATATATGCTTCCCTTAATATCTAGGAATTTTTATCCCATGGTCAATATCCCAATTTTATATCAAACAATGCACAACACAATATCAATCATATAGATTAATTTGGACTCATATGGGAGGAATTTTTATTACTATCATTACAAACCTACTATTAAAATTAGAAATAGTCTCATTTACCCCTTTATGTATTATTTTCTTCTCATGGATTACAAATTTTAGATCAAATCTCTCTTTTTACTAAAATCTAAAACTATCATAAACCCATCCCATGAGAATATATGATTGTTTGAAAGACTCTTGTACCACTCTTTGGAATTCTCTTCTAGTGACTATATGAAGAGTTTCATCTTGACATCTTCATCTTTGATCTTATATTCATCTATAACATTGATGAACCATTCAAGTGATATTCAATAGTGATAGCATTATTACCTTAGAATTTTGGTGCATTTCCTCTAATCTCATTTAGTACAGGATTAGGATATCCTAGAATTTTGTAAAGTTCCTATGTGTATCTTTCCATATCTAAAGTTTTTAAAACTAGTATGAATCTTTGAGCTTGTATTCTAAGAGGGATTCTTATATTTTATCTAACATTTTGTTCTTGATCTTGTGCTTGCTAAATATGTTCTTTCTAATTTGGAATTTATTAAATATTATTTTTATTTCTTACATTTTGTTGAGCAATATTTTGATTTTGGTTTAACTGTTGGGTATCTTGAGCAATTTTATCTTGTTGTAGCATAATTTGCGCTTAAAGCTTATGTTATGTTTTTCTAATTTGATTAATAAAATCTACATGTTGATATAATTATATTTCCTTATGTGCAATCTCTACCTAAGTATTAGTATTAGCATCATGAAAAGGAGGATCTATTTATTATTCAATTCCATGTGTAGAGGTAGAAGAATTATGATGCAAAACTTCACTTAAAATTATTACATGAGGAGGGAATGGTGGATTCATGTCTACACCCTCAATATACATTTCATGAGATAAATTTTTATTTCATTATTGTCACATTTTAATCATTCCTAGGAATGCCAAAATCATATCCAGTATTCTCCTACTATTTCTAATCATATTATCAACTAAATTATTATATTTATATCAATATTTCTCTTAAATAATTGAATGCATCCCCTCTATCAAATATACCAACCATTTTAGAATTCAGAGGTTTGAGCATAGATGAATTATAGTAATTTATCACTCTCCATTTGATTTGTTGTTTCCTCATATCAGCTAAAACTTTCTCTTGTCCTCATTGATCTCTAGGTCTCCTTCCACTTTCCATTTATGAATTTATAATTAACAAAAGGTTCTATGTTTGATCTTAAAAAGAGTCACCACTCCCCAAAATTGAGAGATAAACCTTCCTTTACAAACAAATTTCTCCAAATATTAACCAAGGAATTTAACCTTCTTGGTTACTAATGGAACTTAATATTACCGGATTACAATGGTTTGTATAAGATGCACTAAAATTATTTAATCCCAAACAATAGTGCTATTTTTTATTTCACATTTGTGTTTCCTAAATCCCTATGGTTGGATTATCTCTCAAGTGCAAGGGTTGTAAAAATTGGGAAGAGATTCATAGACCTATTATCAGGTTGGGTAACTAAGAACCAATTGTAGAGGTGGGTAAAACCTCCTTCAATTTTTTCTTTACTAAAACAAGGGAGCTTCCCTAAGTTCTTACAATAGATATCCTAAAAAAAAAAAACATGTACCTTGATCAAAACCATTTTGAATTGGCATTGTACCCATATTTCAGTTGTCACTTCTTATCTATATTTTGGTTTGTGATATAATTTCAAGCACCTTATTAGAGTAGATAATATACCATATGAAATGTCTAAAATATGAATTATGATAGCCCCTATTTATTTTTGCATATTTATACATGGTAGTGAATAAAACTAATTACAAAAAAAATTAAATGATGTTTAAATTAGGTAGTCTATCACCTATATCTAGTTAAAGGAAAAATTATTTTTAGTTCATAAAAAACATACAATAATTATACTAATGGTGACACCTTAATGAATATATCACAAGAGATTATGTCTATTCAACTATACAAATAAACTAGGCTCTACACACACAAATGAATAGATAATAAATATTTTAAAAATATTAAATGAGCCTAGTTAAAATTTAAAAAACCATGAATTTACTTATACATTTCCTGGGTGATCCCATAATAGTGGTTTACAATTTTTGGCCAAACTGGACACTGAAATTATTATTTTTAACTAAATCTTCACATTCGAGCACCTATAGCGGCTAAACTGTGAGTAATTTGAAGATGGTGCAAACTAGAGTCTCATCAAATTTTGTCTGTAGATTCTAAAATATTTTTTTTGAAATTTTTGGAATCAAATTACACTTCTTTTTCCATCTCCCACAATTTTTTTCAGAAAACAACATTTTTAAAAAGTGATGCACACCATATAACACAACTTTTTTTCCATGAAGGATAAAATTATTCTTTCAAATTTAGATTTAACTCACGGTATCTAGTGCTTCCACTTAGTTAGATAGTTTTTTATTAGATATTTTTCATATCAAGTTTGAAGTCAAGCAATTACAATTTAGACACGTGACCGTATAACACAACTTTTTTTGTATATGCCAAAAATTTGTTTTATTTTTTGTTGGATCAAGGACTTCATCTCCCTGGTGCACTCATATTTTTCAAAAAAAAATTGATAATCTTCTATTTTTCCACATGTGAAGAACAAAGAAATTCATTTTCAATGAAAAACTTATGTTTAATAAAACTTAAAAAACAAATGCATAACAAAACCAAAACATATTAAAATTATATTCATTGGATAGCTTGTTCCGAGGAATACCATAATCATTTGAAATAAATTTTAAATGAATTCATTTGATCCCCAAAATCTAAATGAAAAGTGATTTTTTATCAACATTTTGATAGGTGTAAAGGAGGCAGCATTTATAGGTATGGTTTAAAACTAGCGAGGTTCTATCCAAGGGGGTTTGATCTAAGGTGATTTGATCAAACCCTCTTCAATTGGAATCCTTAAAATGGAACTTTTTAAGGCTTAAATCACTATATTTTCTAAAAATATGTGATTTCAGCTAAAATTCATTCCTCTCAAGAATTGTAAACCACTATTATGACAGCACCCTCCTTTATTTCTTTAAAATATACCTTGCAAAAGACTTGCGAGGATGTTATAGACATATGATTTTCCAACTAATCAACAACACATATAGAAATACATACCATGCATAAGGAGACCCCAATCAACATCAATTATTCCTTTAAAAATTAACTCTTTAGAGGTCATATAAATATCATGACAAGTTTTGCATAAACCCAAATCATTACATCATAAAATTTTAATATCAAAAGTTGAAATATGGAACCCTAGGGTTTCCTAGAAAAATACATGTTTCCCTTTCTTGCTTTATCATTACTCTTTTATAAATATTTCATACTCCATTACAACAAATTTTTGGGTTCCTAAACCCTTCCTATAAACTTCATGCAAAGGGGGGACATGTAAAAATGTATGAAATCCCAAAATTATAGCAACTATGGAAAGATAGGCCATTATGCTATAGAGTGGAGGGTAGAAAAGAAAAGGAAGTGTCCATTTTTTGGAGATTATTCTCATGATATATTCAAATGTGATAAAGCACAACATTATTATCAAAATAGAACAATCAAGAAGTGATTAATTAGAAGACCATAAAGGAGCTAAGGTAATCAAAATAATACTACTGCAAGGAGTAAGAGGTTGTCAAAGAATGGATCAATGGTAATTTGATACATCAAATGAAGGATATTCCATTCAAGAACAAAAAATAAAAATTAATAAAAAAAGAAGTTTGAAACGAAGAAATTAAGGCTACAATACTAGCTAGACAAGGGATTGATACTGAGAAAAATAAACAAAGAGAACTTGAAGAAGTTAGTGAAGATTTAGGTCTGGAAGAAGAGGAATATGATTACTTCTAGCCAAGCAAACAACAACATGATAGAGTGGTCGAAAATGTGAAACAACACATTATACAACAAAAAAATGATGACATAGCCTATTTTCTTGAAGAAGTTATGATGCTAAAAAAATTGGCCTCTTTGGCCCAGAAAAAGGACCTCCTAGTCAAATTAAAACAACTAGGGAAGTATTAGAACAAACAAAAATAGCAACAATTCTATCAACTTACAAAATACCAAAACTAGAAGAATGGCCCTCTTTAATTATCGTACACCATAATAATAGCAAAGTTAAACATGTGATGGTAGATCTAGGAGCGAATTTGAACATTAGTCTGGAAACCACTTGGGAGAGACTAGATAGACCCAAGTTAGTCAAAACACCAATGAGAATTAATTTGGTAGATGCTTCTAGTATGGATACCTTGGGAACATGGAAAAGTGTGGAAGTAAACTTCAAAGGAGTTAAGAAAATTGTATATTTTGAGGTTGTTGAGATGAAAGAGCCCTTTAACACTTTTAGAGCATTGATAGGATTGAGATGGTTTGTCAATTCTAATGGGATAGTAGGCTCAAGAAAGGAAGAGATATCTCTAGTGGATGGCAATAAGATAGTACATATTCCATAGGAGAAATGAAAGATATTAATTATGTAGAAGTGATGAAAGGAGAAAACCCAACATGAAACACAACTCTTAAAACTCATACATGCAACAAAAGAAATGCTAGAAATTAAATCAAATCTACTGGAAATGTCTCATACTCATCCTTCAACATCTCTTGAATTGTTACAATAACAAATCAACAATTAAGAACAATTGAAAACACATTCATTTTGCACTACAAATCTGATATAAAACTGATAAGAAGCAGCAAATAACAAATACACAAATAACTCCTTCAATCAATCTTATTTTACAAGATTTTGCTCCTACAATCTGTAACCTTCAATGGAAACTTCTGCTGCAATAAACCATGGATTCTCCAATCTATTTGCTACTGAAAATACCTCTTCAAACCTGAAAAAATATGTCCAAAATTTCCTCTATACAAAAGCTTTTCCCTCTAACCCGTCTCTCAAAAATTGCCTTCAAATTCCTCTTCAACAATTCTTTCATGAAAGTGGTTTCCAGATTCTTCTCACACCTTGTCATGAAATTAATTTCTCATGATTTATTTGGGCCTCTCCAATATGGAATGACCCATGATGTTTTTGCACATGAAAACCTTCAAAAAATAATTAAAAATCATTTATGACTCATTTCTAGTAGCCTTGTCAAAGATAGGATGTTGCAATTTTTATTCTCCGCCTTTAACTCCTGAAAAAGAAAAAAATCAAGGCAAGTCCTAGGCACCCACTTTTCCTATTCCCTATTTTTTAGGGATCAACATTAAGTGTTTTAAAACTCCTTATTCAATTCTCAATGCCTCATTATACCTTTTAAATATTTTTCAAATATTTTTTTTAAAACTACTTTACTTGCTTTTTTCACCCACTACCCAACTTTAATGTGCAAAGGAGATTGTATTCACAAGTTTAATTATTCAAAAATATATCATTTGTCTCCCCATCATTAAATTCAAACCAAAATCAAATTATTCAAAAATCCAAAAAATCTTAACCAAAAATTAACCTCTTTTTGTTTGATATAGGATTGCCAATTGTCATGGATGCTCGTGCATCAAACACCCACCATAGAAAAGAAATGTTTAAGGAGTGTGACTCATAAAAATTTGTA
>VDFB02271184.1:248808-270795 GCA_007258455.2 Sequoia sempervirens | reverse complement strand
CCTTCAAGCAATGTTGGTTGATCAACTTCTTGGATCCTAGGGTGTCTACATTCCACATGTTTTTAGCATATAACTTCTTTGTTTCCTCCATGGGGTTGAATGTAGGGATATGGAATGTTTGGCCTATGGATCAGACAGAAAGATCTACCAAAACTCTACCATCGTGATCTATAATCTTTTTTCTATTACTATGGTAGCACTGTCTACACACCATCACTAGTTCTGGAGCTACAAGTGTAGGTGGAAAGCTAGCTGCCCTGGCGAGGCCACTCTTTCAAATTTTCTAGGAATTCTCAGTTGTAGGGTTGATCATGACCCTCCATTTGAACTCACATGCCCAAGGTTGGTGTTTGATATTGAATCCCAAGTGGAAGTGATCTTGGAGGTGCACTCCACCCCATGGAACTAATATTTCATTTGATCCTTCTCTTCTTTTCCCCTTGATGCTTTTGCAGGCCTCTTTCCATTCTCTTTCTCTACAAACTTCCCTGATTGTCTCACAATAGATTCCATAAATCCTACAAAGAAAGATGTAGCAAGAAAATTCACATAGAAATTAGGGAAGTGTTAGTTAAATCTTGCAAAATGAGGGTTAGATCCAACAATTCATATAAAATCCACTAACATTCATTGTTTGATTCTCTTTTGGGTTAATTGTAGGAAGGCGGGCCCAGGGAAGCAGGTTTCCCTAGGCTGAGAGCCATTAGGAGCAGTTAGAAGCAGAACAACACTGGAGTCACGATGGCTCGCAGACGACCACCCACACTCAAAGTTCTGCACTAAAGTTTTTACGGTTGAGGTCTTTAACAAGGAAATTAGCACACTGGGTAATCAACTATGAAGTCCTTGGAGGCATTCAATTGGTCATTTTTCTCATGCGGGTTGAAGGAGTGCAGAAGCAGAGGGTTTCACAGATGTTTGTAGCTCTACCATTGAGAAATGATGGTCAAGAGGAAAAAACCCGCAAGAGGAATCCCGCAATGTAGGATCCATAGGTGGCCAAGATGGCTTAGCTTGGCTCCTTTTGGTTTGATCATTTCAAATTATGTGGGCAGGGACTGATGGAAAGCCGTCAAGTGAAGGCTACTTAGGGATGGTGATGATGAAATGGTGGTTTGCAAGCAATAGTTCACAGAAGCAGGCCCGCAAGACACCGTAACCTTGGCCACTTTTCCTAAAGGAAATCAGATGATGTAGGAGAGATTGGACTCCGCAACGTGGGTAGAAGAGGAGGTGCAACCATTCTCAAACGACAATTATGTGATGGTAGGCCGCAAATAGCAGCCCGTAGGGCACTAGACTTAGTCATTTTCATGTTGAAGACTTGGGAGGGAAATGACCAAGGCAGAGTTTGCAAAGTGAACCGATGGGTTTCTACGACTGTTTGAAATGGTGGAAAAGGTGGGGCATTCCGCAGATGGACCCCCACAAGGTTTAGCCCATATAAGGTTAGTGTGGACTTAACATTTTTTGATTAGGAACCTTTGATCGGGGAGGAGGAACGCAAAGCTAGTGATGAGGGTAGGAGCACAAGCTCAACCATTGAGAAATTATGCCACGATGGCGGGGAAGAGTCAACGAAGGCCCACACTAGGTTTGGTTTGTGAAATCAATGAATGACTATTGGGGTGGCGGGATTTGCGATGCAGAATGTTGGCAAAGGTCGACCATTTAGAAATGGCAGCAAGATGAGGGCTGCCTGCATGTAGTGGCCCACAGAGGCAGACCCATAGGGGTTTCAATATTTTAAGTTTTTTGCTTAAGTATTCCACCATTTGGGTTTTCAAGGGAAATGATGGGATGACGTTTGCCCGCATACAGAAGTCCACAAGGGTGGACCTGCAAGGTCTCGAGGCTCAAGTTTTTTCCCATTTAAAGTTTTTTACCGTTTCGAGTGGCGACGATGAAGGGCTTGCAGGCTGCAAGAGATTGACTGCTTTGTGAAGAAAAATGGTGGTGGGGAAAGGTTTCAAATGACCTAAAATGGTATCATTTGAATGAATTTTAAAGGATTTTTCAAATGGGTTTGTGCACAGTTTGGTGGTTAATTGGCCACTGAAAGGGATTTGAATTTTCTTTTACGATATTTTCAATTAGTTTAGAAAAAATTAATCCAAAGGATGTGCTGCAAGCTGGTAGAGGTGGACATACCTGGAAGTCATGAAGAACACTAGCGAAGATCATGTTTTAAGTTCCTCAAAGTCTTGTGCGGGTGTAGGGGTTATGTTGATGGGTGTTTTTGCACACTTTCTCAACATAGGCAGCACACGAATGTACTACGTCTCTTGAAAGGAAATCTCCCACGACAAGGTGTTGAAGATCTCCCCAAGGTCTCTCGGGTGTCAGGTCATGACTTGCATGGAATTCCTCAGTTGATGTTGATGTGATTTTTCTGGTAATCACAGGGTGGACTTACATAGCTAGATGCGAGGTGGATCTTTAAATCAGAAGTTTCTCAGATAGAAATCAGATTTCCATTGGATGTAGGTTCAAACAGCAGTCTAAAACTTCAATATTTCTTCAAATTTGGCTTTACAATGTGAAATTAACCTTGGTATAGGTTACTTCTAAAAAAAGGGGAAAAAGAGTGGGGAAGACAAAAGGTTCTTGGACCTGCAACTAACTATGAACAGTGATAATGGAGTTCCTGCGATGGATAGCTTCCTGGAAACAATATTCCACTTAACCAGAAATCTGACAGTCTCATGGAATTTGTGCTATCTTCTAAGGTCTACAAATGTTTCGTCTTTCATTCACCATATGCATGCATGAACAAAGATGAAAGTGTGGAGAAACTTTGAATTTAAGCCCGGACTAACTTTACACAGCTATCTACCATCAACAAACAACAAAAAGTATGGACTAAGAAGGTATCTACACCACAATAATTTTCATAATTACGGAACAACATTTCTAAAATCTACCAAAGCAATAATACAACTAACTAACACAACAATACAAATCTAACTAAATCATCTAACAATGGAGGTTGAAACAAGTAACATGCAAAAAACTCAGAAAATGCACCAAGTCAATGTATTTTCATTATAAATTTTTGTAGCATGTCTTTACAACAACTCAACTCTCTTTGCAAATGAGAGGAGAGCCCTATTTACAGTGCCCAAAAAGTAAAATGAATGGCCAAGATTAATTCTCATTGTGTGGCCAAGATTCATTACAAAATAGGGTTTCACCAACCTTCAATACATTATAATTTAAAATTACATTTTGTCCCTTTCCCTATTTTGTCCTCTAGTGACGGTACTGTAGCATTTTGTCTTTTTGCTGATTGCTATTTACTGTAGCTACTCTTTGGGGAGATTTTTATCATCAACAGGGCTGTCCTCCTGCTTCTTCAATGCTGGATATTAAATGAACTTAAAGATGACTAGCTCGAGTTTGTCGACCTCAATAATCTCGTATCGCAGCGTTTGGTAGCTCCATTCTTTTGCATTATCTTCTAGCTTCTTCTAGTCCTCATCATACTTTGTACCTTGATCCCTGAACAACTCTGATTGATCAAAAGCATGGGAAGAAAAACTCATGAACTCCACTATTATTTTGCTAGACATCCCATCCTCCATCCTCTTTTGGAAGTAAGGTTTCACTTTTTCTGGATCCATTTGTACTGCAGGCACATCATACTCTGTCATCAACTTGAGATAACAAGCGTACTCCATCCTAATCTCCTTGATCCATTCTATGTCCAGATCCACTTTGCTCATTATTTTCTCCAACCTTTCCTTCCTGTTATCAAAGTCCCGCCACCACACATCCATCAACCAGTGATCATCCTATTTAAACGCAAGCTCCTTTCCCATGTGGCTTTTGGTAACTGAAGGATAGCCTCAATCTTAGGAAATGTGGAGTTGTATGCCGTAGGAAAGTCAGTGCAGAGCTTCCTTGTGCCTTTCAAAGATTGTTGTAGATCTAAGAATTTGTTGGCTATTCACACATCCTGACTAATTCGCATGTTCCCAAAGTACAAGACCTTCTGGAACCATCCCTTCGTAGTCTTTTCCGAGTTCTTTCTTCTCTCCATCTTATTGATTTGTTCTTTGGAAAATAGTTGGGGTGCGGTTGTGGACATGGTAGGCAGGTCATCCACCAAAGACCATTGCTGGATATAATCTGTTAAAGCAGCCACTTGTGCTTTGAGCTCATCTTTTGAAATATTGTCTTGTTTTATCAGATGCACCACTATAGCCATGGACTCCTCAAGATGCCCTACCTTCTGTTCTCTGGTGGTGGTCCCTAGATCCATGGTGGAGATGTTGTAAGTTATCCCTTCCTGACCTACCATGGGCATGGCTATTTGCATAGCTCGAGACCCAGAGGCGTCCATCGTTACCCTCGATCTGATCTTAGGCCTTTTCTCTTTTCTAGTTGTAGCCTGTGCTCAGGCCAAGATGGCCTCCAACTTTGCTCTTGGGTCCCTTGGTGCAAAAGTTTTCTTCTCAAGCTATCTTTCAAGCCACTCAGGCATAGTGGCCTTTTCTTTAGGCGATTCATGATCACCTTTACCTTCCTTGGTTGAGACTTCAATTTCCCTACCCTTGGGGGGCCCTTTTTGCCTTTTCGAAGCATCTCCTTCTTCGTCATCGGAGTCCTGGATGAACACGAGGTGCTTGATAGGAAGCTTGGTAGATAATAGCTATTGGGGACTTTCTTCCTTCTCTATCTCCTTGGTTTTCTCATCTTCAGGCTTGTGTTCCTTGGGTTGCTCAATTTCGATGCTCTTGACAGTCGGAGCCTCACCCTCCGGTTCATCTTTCCCCAGACTATCTTCTTGTTGGGGTCCCTTTCCTCCAAAGGGTGACCCTTCTTCCCTCTTTTTAGTACCCTTCAACTGTCAGGCCATCTCCTCTTCAAGATTATCATGGAAAGTTTGCACGATGATCCTACCACCTGCACTGTCCTCCTCATCCCCACTCTTTAAGGAACCAGTTCCCTCCTCCTCGTAAGCCACCCTGTCAATCGTTTGGTGCTCATACTCTGGGTGCTCATGATATTCATCAACCTCTTCTTCAAATGGATTCAAGGCTCCTCGATCTCGTTTCTCCCATTCCTTAGAGATTAACATGGTGGCTTCCATAGCCAGTGGCCCTGTCGGGGGTTGTGAAGGTTTGGCAGTAGCAAGGACCTGAGCTAAGACTGCTTGAAGTGTGTGATCCATGAGGATCTGGGAGAGCTCGGAGGGGATATTTTGCATATGCTTGGAGAAGGCCTCAGGAAAAGTGGATGTAGGTATAGGTGCCATCACCGCAGCTAAAGGGAGCAACGTGGTGGGTGACATAGCAGTGGAGGAAGGAGGAGTAGTCATGGCAGAGGAAGAGTCAATTACAATCATGGACTTGGCCGGAGGTGAAGGGGTGAGATGGACAGAGATGTCCACTTCCGGTGCAGATGTGGCAATCATGGCCGGAGAAGTAGGTGGTATGGCAGTCGGGGTAGGGAGAGCCAAGAGGGGTTCTAATTGATCCGTACCCTTTACTTCTTCCTCTTGGATTAAGGGTTGCTCTGCTGTACCCCCTGTTTGCTTAAGTCTTTTGGAGGGTGAGCCCCCTTTTTCTTTACTTGTATAGACCTTGGGGTCAGGAGACTGTTTTGTTTCAGTCTCCTTCCTCTTCTTAGACCTGGTGACTAGAGGAGACTTGGACGTCCCGCCAGTTGAAGTGGTGGCAGCGACATCCTCCATGGCACTTGGCTCACTTTTGATGCCTTCATAAGTGAAAATTACCTCATGCTGTTTTAGTCGGACCACTTGTCTATCAACCCATTCCTTAGTACGGGCCAAAATTGGCTTAGTTATAATGTCGAGGTCATCAACCTCCTGTTCATCCTAGTCTATTGTTGGTAACATAAATTTGGCAACCATTGGGTACCTAGGGTCCATTATGGTGCTCTTGTCTTCTTCGACTTTGTCCGGTATGGGAAAAGGCTGCACCTTTCTTAGAAAATGCGTAGTCATCCGCATATAGTGCCTTGCACGAACCTCTTTATCATGTTGACAATCCCCCCAAAAGTCCTCATTGTGGTGCAGATGAGCAAACCTCGGTCCTAGTGCCTTCCTTACATTCCCATATGGGTCCATTCATGGGCAAGCAGTGTGCAGGTGAAAATGGCAATCCTTCAGTTCTTTCTTAGTGTTACTAGTGCACTGGGAAGTTTTTAGTTTATACATGCCATGGCCACGAGTCATGGGATAAGAGATCCCTGCTACGTGTTTGTCGCTGAAGATCGCCTGTATGTGTTGGAGCTGTCGAGAAAGCTCCAATAAGATGATTCAGTCATTGGGGTACCAAGACAACTTGTTTGGCCTCTCGGTGAAGCCTTGGGCACGAATGTACGTGAAATTTGGGTGTTGGATGAAGAGGAAGGCATATTGGTTCAGGAAGGCCCGAGCACTGTGAGAGACCCTTCTCTCAAAATCTCCAGCATCCATTCTGATGATGTGGCCAGTGAAGGCATCATTGACCCTGCAATACTCCTTAAAATTTTGGTATTGGAGTTGGGGATACCTATCATAGGGTTTCAGTTTTTGACCCTTCTCTTCATCGGGTGCCACGAACAACCCGTTGTATTGCCTCCGATCCGCCAAGGAGTAGACGAGGTATGAAGTCATATAGAATTTAGAGCTTTTCTTCACGTTGAAGAACTGCTCATGAAAGTAGTCGCTTATTATACCTCCCCAATAGAATGAGGTCTTTGTGGTAACATCTTCATTCCCCAAAAGGATCTACTCAACAAATTACACCATCCACCCCTAAAAGAAGGCCGCAGTAGGGAGACCCGTAACCCTGCTTAGCATTGTGACCAAATCTTGGTAGTCTTCATAGAAATCACTGCAGAAGAGTTCGTTAGGAACCTTCACGGCGCTGCCCAGCTTTTCCTTGAGCCAATGCTGATTTATTAACTTCTTGCAGCCTGTAGGGTTATCATCCCACACTGCCTCGCACTCCTCAATGGTAGGTGTTTCCATTTCGACGAAGGTGGGAATATGAAAGGTCTGTGTGATTGCTTCAGCTGACATATCGGTGAGAATGTTGCTATCCTTGTCAACAATTGTTCTTTTATCTGGTTGATATGTTTGCCGATAGGCCATGACGAGCTCGAGGGCTACAAGAGATGAAGGAAAGCCTGCTACCTTTGCTATTCCACTTTGTTTGATAAGCCTTGCATTTTTGGTTGTTGGGTTGATCCTGACCCTTTGCTTAAACTCATCAATATCGACATGGCCGATATTGGTGTCAGCGATTTATTTCCAATCCGTGGCAACCTTTGAGTGTAGGGGTTCACCCTGGAACTGGTATTTCATTTGGTCTTTGTCCTCTTTTACTTGAGGAGTCTTGCCCGACTTATTTCCTTTGTCCTTTTCCAGAGCTACCCTCGAAGGTCCTACACCTGATTCCATATATCCTTCAAGCAAAGGCGCAGTCAGTACGATTGATCATGAAAGTGGTCATGTTAGTTGAAATCCCATGGATGAAATCAACTTAAAATAATTTATCATTCATAAAATGGTACTATTATCTCTCGATGAAATTGGTGTTTTAATTAAGATCTTTCGAATAGTCCGGGCCCAGAGGGGTGGACTTCCCTGGTAGGAATGCTGTTTAGAAGGGCAAAGGGGGCAGAGCGATCTGAGAGTTCTTTCCTGACCGAACTTTGATGGTTCAAAGAGATCATAAAAAGAGGGCCGAATTCAAGCACGTGGGTCGAGATTAGATTTCAAATTTGAGGTGATTTGGATTGATTTAGGAGCATTCAGAGGTACAAGGCCAAAAAGCCGTCCAGGGTTGGCCGTTTGGAACATTCGAGTAGGAACGGAGTTCCGGGGTCCGGGACCCGGAGGGTCCAAGGGCGGTTGCTTGGTTTTCAATTTCGCAGTTTAAAGTGTTCGGGCCCAAGTGAGTGAGATGTCGTCATGCCTTCACCATCTGGGATGGCGATCGTTGGGCGGAAGTCCGGAGAAGTCGGCCTGGCGGACCGGACCCGAGAGGGGAAAAAGCCGTCAATCAAATTTTTAGTTAGTAATCAGATGAAAATCAGTGGGCCGGGTCCTGGGAAAGGGGAAGGAAAACTCCATCTGCCATCCAAGACGGCAGACAGGACAGGGAAACCTGGCCAGGGAAACTTGAAGGGGCAGGCCCAGACGGGCCCCAAGCTGCTGGCAGAGGAAAATTGCCAGGGAGACCCTGTGAGACCCCAGAACTTGACAAAATTAAAGGGGGCAAGACGTGGTCAACTTTAGATGAGACTTTGGAGGTATATTGACCACCTGGGACACCAAAAGAAGGCACAAAAAATGAGGTAGCGACAAAAACGACTCGGCAAGGCGAAAGAAAAAGAGGGTCCTCGTTCCGAACGGGGCATGTGTGCTGAAGGCACAAAAAATGGTGACTCCATTGGGAAATGCTTCCAAGCATTCTAAAGATAAATATTCATCCATGACCCAAAATCTCTAGTTTCGCAGACCAGGAATGAGCTTTCAAAGGTGAATTGGGAGAACAAGATCCTTAATTGGGTCAGTCTATAGGACATTTCAGAAGTGTGTGCAGTGAATTCATTCCTTTCTGCGGGACGGTGACTGAGGGCTGCTGATCCAACTGAGCAAGCTACATAAATTGTCCAACACCAAAAGTAACCTGGACATTGCTCCGCTGCCAGTCAGACATCTATAGCCCTGATGGAGTTGTCGCTGTAGTCCCACGGACATTGCTCTATTGCCGGTCGGGCGTCCATAGCCCTGGTAGAGTTACCCACACACCCATACGGTCGCTTATTTTTCAGAATTCCTTTTCTCTTTCGTTTTGATATTTCTTTCAATGTTCATTTTCAGATAAATCTTTTGCTCGACTAGGTAAGCACCAAAGCCTACAATGGGTTTGGGACCACAGTGGTCACTGGAGCAGAATTAAGATTTTTTGCTCACTAGGATGTCATAGCAACCACAGTACAGTCCTTTATAAATGATTAATGTACATTTTGTGTGAGATCCGAGATGTGTGTAAAAAGATTCAACCAAGGGTCGAGTTCTAAGGTAGAATTCAAACAAGAAAATCATTTATGGGCAGCCTTCAGAGACCAATGGTCGAGAGTGAATGTTTAGTTGAAGAACACTAGGGACGAACAACAAAGCAAACCGTCTATCAAGTGAGCACAACCACCGCAAAGAGGGTGGGAAACATCTTTTTGAAACAAAACAATCGGGAAAAAAAAACAAAAAGAGCGGCGCGAAATAGAAAGATGCAAGTGAACCAAAAGGGAAACCTACCCAAACCTATATACAAATATTTACAAAGAAGAGCTCGAACGAGCTCAAGCCTGGAAGTAATGCTTCAGGTGCTACCCGTTGACCGACAACGAGACATTTTCACCAGTTAAGGTCTTTAGGTGGAAGGTATTGTCTCCCAAAATCTCAGCTACCTGAAAGGGGCCAAGTCAAAGCTTGTTGAATTTGTTGTGTCCCCCTTTCTTTTCATGGGCCTTTTCCTAATACAGGACCAAAAATGCAATTCTAAAGGCTTTGATTTTGGCTCGGTGGTTAAACCATCTCTTAACCGTGCCCTGATGTTTGGAAATTTTTTCTATTGCACAGTCTCAGACTTCCTCTAAATGCAAGAGCTCAGCTAACCGAGTTTCCCTACGATCCCCCCCTTCATAAAAGTCGTTGATAAACTGCAGAGTGGGTATCTTCAGATGGATATGAAATATGGGCTCTAGGCCATAAACAAGATGGAAAGGGGAATCGCCAAGGGCCACCTTATGGTGAGTGCGATCCACCCAAAGGGCGAAGCGGAGCTGGGTATGCCAGTCCTTGGGATTCCTATCTAGTAGTTTCTTGATCACGGTAATCAGGTTCTTATTTGTAGATTCGGCAAGGCCATTGCCTTGAGGGTAGTAATTAGATGAAAACTTAAGGGTGATCCCGTAGTCGAATGCCCAACTAGCATATTTCAACGACACAAAAGCAGGTCCATTGTCACACACCAAAGCATAAGGACAACTAAAGTGATTTAAAATAAAACTTTCCAAAAAATTAGTAACTACTTCAGTTGTGCATTGCTTACATACGATTGATTTTGTCCACCTAGTGCAGTAATTAGTTGCGGTAAGAATGTACCTGTGTCTCGCAGATGATGGAGGGCTTACCAAACCGATGAAATCAAGGCCCCACTGCATGAACGACCTTACCTCTAGCACAGGCTACAGTGGGCCATCAACATTCTTTTCCTTGGTGGCGGCTGTCTGACATGTGTGACATGTGCGAATATGACAATGGGAATATTTGAAGACAGTTGGTTAATAATATCCTGCTCTCAATATTTGGTGTACTGTGGAAGGACCAGATCCGTGGCCAGTGCCAAATTTTTCATGAAACTCTTTTAAGACTCGGTCTATTTCTGCCTTGCCCAGGCACCTTAAGTAGATGTCTTCATGATTCTTCTTGTAGAGAATGGACCCTTGTAGCATGTAACCATTGCTTTTCAATCTAAGAGCATGCTTTTGGACTCCCTGCAAGTGCGGTGGACACTTGTGGTTTAGCATATAATAAATGACATCCTCATACCATTCTCCCAGGGAAACATCCTCAAGCTGGTACTGCTGCACAGTGAGTTCGGGTCTAGCCCTTGCTGCTACTTCAACAATTGTGCGGGTAAGTGCTTGTCCTCTCACCAGCTTCATCGGTTGGATCTCCATGTCATATTCTTGGAGCAGGGTGACCCATTTGGCTCCCCATTCACCCAATTCATTTTGCATGAGCAACGTTTTTACTGCTGGGTCGGGGACAATGGCAAACACCTTATTACACAGGATATAATGCTGAAATTTCTTCACCCCTTTGACGAGAACATTTGCCTGCTTTTCTACATTGTGGTATTGCAATTCAGCGTCCTTCAAGGGAGCACTCATGAAGGTGATCGGGTGTTCATTTCCTTCATCATCTTTCTGAGTCAACATGCTAGCACAAGAATGTTCTGAAGTGAACGAGTAGATGTAGAAAGGCTTTAGATAATCTGGGCTGACTAACACAGGTGCCTCAGCAATGGCCTGTTTGATTTCTTCGAAGGCTTGTTTGGCGTCGAGAGTCCACTCAACTTTGACATCCTATTTCAACATAGCATTGAGAGGTTTAACAATCTCTGTGAAACCTGTGATGAATTTCCTGACGAAGATGATCTTGCCGAAGAAGGATTTTAATTCTTTTTTGCTGCCTGGCGGTGGGATTTTCAACAATGACTGGATACGTTCAGGGTCTATGGAGATTCCCTGTTCTGAAATGATGTGTCCGAGCAATCTACCTTCAGTCACACCGAAAATGCACTTCTTGGGGTTAAGGGAAACCCCAAACTCGCTGCACCTCTGAAACACCTTGCATAAATCAGAGACGTGATCACTCCGCCTTTTAGAAAACATAGTTAAATCATCCATGTAGATGATTATGCACTTGCCAATCAGATCTTTGAAGGCGATATCCATGGCGTGTTGGAAGGTGGCACCAACATTGATGAGCCCAAAAGACATTCTCTTGTAAGCAAACATCCCCCACTTAGTGGTGAATGCTGTTTTATGACGGTCTTCATATTGTACCATTACTTGGTTATACCTAGAGTATCCATCGAGGAAAGACATCATCTGGGAGTCATTGACGATCTGCAACACCTCATCCAATGAAGGCACTCAATAGTTGTCCTTCTCCGAAGCTCGGTTCAAATTGCAGAAATCTACACATAATCGAATCTCCCCATTCTTTTTTCTGATCGAAACCAAGTTGGCCACCCATGTGGAATGCCTGACTAGCAAAATAATCCTTGCTGAAAGCAACTTTTGCACCTCTTTGTAAATGACGGGTTCCAACAAGGCATTGATTGGACGTTGCCACTGGTGGAAAGGCCTCACTTCTGTCTTGAGAGGGATGGTGTGCATGATGATGGAGGTATCATATGTCTTTAAATCCTCGTAGCTCCATGCCACCATGTCATGGTACTTCTGCAACGAATCCATGATTCCCTTCTTTTCCTTAGGCGTACACACTTTGCCAATAAAAACATTCTTGATCTCCTCGGCTGTCCCGAGGTTGTGAGCATCGCACTGGTTGCTTATGGCCTCCTTCGTTTGTCGATTCTAATCTCTGATCTAATCCAAATCGAATATACGTTCCAACTGAACCATGCCTCTGGGAATCGTATTGGTTTTGAGATTAATAACTCCCTCTATGTCCAATTCGGCTTCCTATAGATCAACTTCATCAATTATTTGGACTGCGAAGACATCAAAACTTGTGATGATTTCCAGAATATGTTTGTCATCGTTGAAGACCTGAAAGTGGGTAACATTATCTGGGACTGATGGTGTGGATGTCAACTCAACTGTGAATTTTTTAAGCCTGGACAAAGAGAGGGGTTGCAAAGTGCTAGCCGCTTGAGCCAAGGCATCAACTGTACGATTCTGAGCATGGGGAATTAATTGTATATTGAATGCATCTAAGCCTTCCAAGAGATCCCAAACCTTGTGCCTATAGTTTGCAAGCCTTCTATCATGGCAGGAATACAATTTCCTAACTTGCTTAACTACGAGTTCTGAATTCCCAAAAACTTGCAGCATTTTGAAATTTTTCTTCAAGGCCATGAGAAGGCCATGAACCAAAGCCTCATATTCCGCTACATTATTGGTGCAATAAAACTGTAATCTATGGGCGGAAAGAAAGGTCTTACTCGTTGGGATGATGAGTTCGAACCCAACACCAGCTCCTTGTTTTGATTTGGACCCATCAAATTGGAGTGTCCAACATGTGGAAAGTTCTTTAACTTCGGGTCCGACTAAGTTCTTGCTCCCTTTTAGCTAGGTGACTGCCTCTGTGATCTTAGGGGAGTTTTCTAGCTCAGTGTACTGATCGATGGGTGGTTCTGCTGGCGCCTTCTTTGGCATTTCTGTCTGAGGAGTAGCTAATTTTTTAACATGTTCGACTGCCGTTTGACATAAGCAACAGTCAAACTCGGAGTGGGAAGCATTATGAATCCTGCACCAATTCAGCAACAAGAGATCCTAGAAATTCATTTGGGCACCCAAGCTGAGTTTGTCCCTGGCACACTTTTCTATGAACTCCTGGAAACCACCGAGTAATCTCTAGTTTTCGCCTTCATCAGGCTTGTCATCTGACTCTACCAACATTTCTTTACTCAGAGGTATTTGAGTAAAATCGATCGGAGGACTGCACAATACTAGGAGTACTTCGGCAACACATTCTTCCTGAGGCTCGACCTCGTTTTGGTAGGCGAAAGTGCAGTTGTAATCAAGGAAAAATTCAGATTATGTTAAAGGGGTTAGCACAATAACATTAAAATTCATTGAAGTAACAAAGCACAAAGGAAATCAATATGAAAATAAAAGGAACAATGTTACCATAAATCTTCATCTTCCATGCTTCACCTTTGTTACACCTTCTAGTTTGCAGCAAATCGAATGAGGCCCTCAGATTTCAAATGAGCACCTAGACTAATGTCAAAGCCCTATGCAAAGGTTGAAGGATTTATATAAAAGAAATGACCTCACAATAGACTAAAATGACAATGACTGCAAATGATAATAATAGCCTAAGTTGACAGAATGAGCATGACATATGAGCATAAGAACAAAATTGCCATTTTATAAAAACTGCAATTTTGAATGTGTGGCTAGGATGAAAAGATGAAAAATACCCTAGAATCAATGGTCAAGATTGAATGTTGCAGTATGAATTAGGGTTAGGTCAAAATTATGGCAATGATAAAGATGAAGGGTTGAGATTGAATTATAAAATAATTCAATCAAGGGCTGAAATTAAATGAGATGTCAAAAGATAAGATTTGATCTGGAGGATAAGATTGGCACGGACAAAGAGGTTGCTGGAGAAATTAAATAATAAAATTTATTTACTCTAGGTGACCAGTAAATAATTAAATAATAAAGATATTATTTAATTATGGAGGAATGTGACAAAAGGAATCATTTTGAATTAATAATGATTTAATTCAAAATTCAAGAGAATTGACTAAATTAAATAAATCAAATTTATTGAATTTTAATGAGAGAAAAAGCTAATGAATAATTAAATAATTAAAATAATTATTTAATTATAGTGGAAAGTGGACAAAAATTAAATAAATTAGAATCTATTTAATTTTGGAAAGAAAGGGGACCTAATTAGTGACGTAATTAAATAAAATTTATTTATTTAATAATCAAGAAGAAATAAATGACAAAGGGGAATTAAATAAATTAAGGAATTTATTTAATTAAAGGAAGATTTAGATAATTAGTGACGTATTAGATAAATAAATAATATTTATTTATTTAATAATCAAGGAGAAACAAATGACATGAATTAATTAAATAATTATGAATTATTTAATCAATAGTCGAATGTGGACCAATGACATAATTAAATGACTTAATTATACTAGGATGAAAGTGGTAAAAATGAAGCTTGCAGGCCTAGGTCATTTTTAGGTGTCTACAGTAGTAATTTCCCAATTCTGTCTCAACAAACAACACTTCATTGAGATTATTGTATTTTGTGATCATATATTTCATACGGGGCTCACGGTTGATACAGATTTGATTTGGAAGCCCCTTCCATGGTAGCCACATGTGTGAAAGGTCTGTGGTAGTATATCCATTCAGTGCCTTGGTGAATTCCCTTCCCAAGATGATCCCATATGCATCGGGGATGTCCGCCAATTGAATATCAGTGACTTGTTGTATCCTTGGTTCTATAGAAATTTGCATTGGGATTCGATTTATTTCTCTCACAATGTTGATCTTTGTTTTATCCAGCTGGGTCACCTTCCTTCTTGAAAGTGTGGGAGTAATTCCAAGAGCCTTGCATACTGCCAAGGGCATGACATTGGTAGACGCTCCTGAATCAAGCAGGCAGTTATGCAAATTCTTCCCGAATATTCAGATGGTGGTAAGGAAAGGGGGAGTTTCCAACCTTCCTTGAAAGATTCCTTTAGGCGTATCCATGTGAGCAACTTGACCTTTGTTCTTATCACTGCCTTTATCCCTAGTCTGCCTAAATGGCTGGTCCTTGGAAATCTGCCTATTACTCTGCTCTGGTTCCTTTTTCATTTGCTTACTTGCAGATTGATTTACGGGAACATCCTTTCTTTCCTCGGTATTATCCTGTATCTTCGGTTCTTGCCTAGGCTCTTCAAAGGTAACTCTCTTAGCTAATGTTTCCTGCGTTGTACTAGAGGATGGGGTCCCATTGAGGACACTAAAGAAGGCGTGCCTTACGACAGGGACTCTGAGTAGTTCAAAGGCAGATAAACTAATTTTCACCCTTTTGAACTCTTCTGCCACATATTCACCCATTTGCTCAATTTTTGAACTAAAGGCTTGACCTATTGCAGTGCTGGGAGGTTGGACTTTTGTTTGACTAGACTAATTTTGGGATTGGCCTTGAGGCTGATTTTGTGACTGATTTTGAGGCCTGTTTTTGTTAAGATATTGGGTGGGTACATGGGGAAGCCCAGGATTATTACTGGCATTAGGGTCAGATAGGGTAGCAAAATTATTTGGTGGAATAGAGGTCGTAAAGGGTCCACCTGCCTGCCTATTTTTAAGGAAGTAGGGACTTGATCTTTGATGGAACATGTGGACCTCATCTACAAATGGCTCTTCTTTGTCTATTGGACGATTATCTACTGAATCCAAAAGCTGAGCCAAAGTTTGTTCATTACTTACCTCTTGCACTTCTTCACTCCTAACGGGAGTGAGCTCAACTTCGGGCTCATTACAGTCGCCCCACGGAAATAGCGCTTGGTTGACCACGAGACATGAGGAATCATATGGCTTAGATGGGACGATATCCCTATAGCTGACACTATCAACTACGTTTTGCACTTCTACTTGGAATATTTTAGCAACTGTCTGAAATTCAGGGCATTCCAACTCAGAGTGTCTGCTGGTTTTGTGAATCCGACACCATCCGGACAAAGCCGCCTCGGCAAGGTATACCCCACTAGTCATCTTTTCATTGCTTTCCGGCTAGTCAAAAGGAGTAGGGACACCCCCGTTATTGGGCCTTGTATTCCACACACGATTCTGCCTCTGAGAAGGTCTCCTTTCTAAACTTTGATTAGTGTTTTATCCCCTATCATAATTCTGCCCAGAGGAAGTGCTTGCTTCTCAGTTATCCCTATCGTCCCTATTGTCTCAGTTATCCCGATTAAGGTTGGCCTGGAGATTACGCTGGGATGCCTGTAATTGATTATTCTGATTTTTTAGGTGCATCATCTCGGTGGACATTTTCCTTATCATCTCTATCAGTTCCTCTAACTTGTCTTTCTCAGTCGTGTTACCTGGCTGCGGCGCTAGATTTTGGAGAAAGACGGGCGGAGCTACTGGCTGATTCTGATGTGCTGGAGGGAATTCTGCCCTCGGTAGGTACAATGGAGCCTAAGGCTGATGTGAATACACTTGCTATTGTGGGGCATCCTAAGAATAGTTGTGCTATGGTTGAGGCTGTAAATAATAAGGCACGAGAGGTGCATAATTCAGTGGCTATCCTGGGTGTGGGACGATGGGCAACTAAGGTATCTGGTTCATGAGAGGGGTCTGATGAGAAAATGCCTAATTACGCCCTTGAATCTGCATCAGGTGAGCTACTGGCCCCAAAGAAGGCAGCGGGCCTGAGATATTCTGCCCCATTTGCACTGGCTATAACAGCCTCCATATAGGTGGTCACTAGCGTGGTGAGTGGTGGGCACATCTTTTTCACGAATGCTGATGTCAGGTTGTCCAACGCCGCATAGTAGATCGAGAGAGCCACATAATCATTATGGAGGTATGGGTCTTGGAGCCTTGTGAAGGCCCGATGAAAACGATCATTGAAGGAGCCAATAGGCTCATTTATTTCTCTCCGGACAGACATAAACTGCTGGTAAAGTTCTGAAGGACTGATGTGAATCTTGTATTTCTGCAGGAAGGCATTCTTTATTAGGTTAGATGAGGTAACGGATCCCCTTGACAGATTGATGTACCAATAGAAGGATTTTTCTCCCAACAAATGCAGAAAAAGGTGACATGCAACATCCTCATGGTCGACTTGCATTTCGGTAATTGCTGTCTCGAATATTTTGATATGTTCTTCAGCTGTTCTTTGTGGGTCACTAGGATAGAACTTCGAGAAAAATACTTCCAGATTCTTGGGCATATCATGGTAAGCAACAAAATGTATCGGCGAAGGGTTATGTGCCAACCAAGCCATGGCGGGAGGTGGAGGTAGTATTTGCTGTTGAAAAACAACAAGTTGGGGTTGTACCCGCAATAAAACAACAGACTGAGACTGCACTTGAGCCACAGCTGTTTGGACTGTGCCTTGGGCTGGAAGGGCCGGGAGAGAAGCAATCCCTTGGCTGGTGGAGATGGGACGTGAAAATGCAATTTCGGATAGTCGGGTGGAAGATGAATGCCAGCTAAATGAGGGTGACGGTGGAATGGAAGTGGGTGGAATGGAGGAAGAGGAAGAAGTAGCGCTACCTCCCTTAACTCGTTTTTCCCTGGTAGGAGGCTGCAACTCTTGGAGTTCTCCCTTATTTGGTATTGACCGTAATACCCTTTGAAATATTTCAGGGGAGAATGATCTGATTCGATCCAGCTTCATAAGGCCCTCCTTCTAGCTCTAGTTTTGTTGATGGGTGTTTTTGCACACTTTCTCAACATAGGCAACACACGAATGTACTACCTCTCTTGAAAGGAAATATCACATGGAAAGGTGTTGAGGATCTCCCCAAGGTCTCTCAGGTGTCAGGTCATGACTTGCATGGAATTCCTGAGTTGATGTTGATGTGATTTTGCTGGTAATCACAGGGCGGAGTTACGTAGCTATATGTGAGGTGGATCTTCAAATCAGAAGTTTCTTAGATAGAAATCAGATTTCCATTGGCTGTAGGTTCGAAGAGCAGTCTAAAACTTCAATATTTCTTCAAATTTGGCTTTACAATGTGCAATGAACCTTGGTATAGGTTACTTCTAAAAAAAAGGGGAAAAAGAGCGGGGAAGACAAAAGGTTCCTGGACCTGAAACTAACTATGAACAGTAATAATGGAGTTCCTACGATGGACAACTTCCTGGAAACAATATTCCACTTAACCAGAAATCTCACAGTTTCATCGAATTTGTGCTATCTTCTAAGGTTTGCAAATGTTTCATCTTTCATTCACCATATGCATGCATGAACAAAGATGAAAGTGTGGAGCAACTTTGAATTTAAGCCTAGACTAACTTTACACAACTATCTGCCATCAACAAACAACAAAAAGTATGGACTAAGAAGGCATCTACATCGCAAGAATTTTCATAATTACGGAACAACATTTCTAAAATCTACCAAAGCAATAATACAGCTAACTAACACAACAATACAAATCTAACTAAATCATCTAACAATGGAGGTTGAATCAAGTAACATGCGAAAAACTCAGAAAATGCACCAAGTCAATGTATTTTCATTATAAATTTCTGCAGCATGTCTTTACAACAACTCAACTCTCTTTGCAAATGAGAGGAGAGCCCTATTTATAGTGCCCAAAAAGTAAAATGAATGGCCAAGATTAATTCTCATTGTGTGGCCAAGATTCATTACAAAATAGGGTTTCACCAACCCTCAATACATTACAATTTAAAATTACATTTTGTCCCTTTCCCTATTTTGTCCTCTAGTGACGGTACTGTAGCATTTTGTCTTTTTGCTGATTGCTGTTTACTGTAGCTACTCTTTGGGAGCTCTTTATCATCAACATGGTTGTCCTCCTACTTTTTCGATGCTGTATATTCCATGAACTTCAAGATGACTAGCTGGAGTTTGTCCACCTCAATAATCTCCTATTGCAACATTTGGTAGCTCCATTCTTTTGCATTATCTTCTAGCTTCTTCTAGTCCTCATCGTACTTTGTACCTTGATCCCTAAACAACTCTGATTGATCAAAAGGACAGGAAGAAAAACTCATGAACTCCATTGTTATTTTGCTAGACATCCCGTCCTCCATCCTCTTCTAGAAGTAAGGTTTCACTTTTTCTGGATCCATTTGTACTGCAGGCACATCATGCTCCGTCATCAGCTTGAGATAACGAGTGCACTCCGTCCTAATCTCCTTGATCCATTCTATGTCCAGATCCACTTTGCTCATTATTTGCTCCAACCTTTCCTTCCTGTTATCAAAGTCCCGCTGCCACACATCCATCAACCAGTGATCGTCCTTGTTAAATGCAAGCTCCTTTCCCATGTGGCTTTTGGTAACTGAAGGATAGCCTCAATCTTAGGAAATGTGGAGTCGTATGCCGCAGGAAAGTCGGTGCAGAGCTTCCTTGTGCCTTTCAAAGATTATTGTAGATCTAAGAATTTGTTGGCTGTTCGCACAACCTGAGTAATTCCCATGTTCTTGACGTACAAGACCTTCCCGAACTAGCCCTCCGTAGTGTTTTCCAAGTTCTTTCTTCTCTCCATCTTATTGATTTGTTCTTTGGACAATAGTTGGGGTGCGGTTGTGGATGTGGTAGGCAGGTCATCCACCGAAGACCATTGCTGGATATAATCTGTTAAAGCAGCCACTTGTGTTTTGAGCTCATTTTTTGAAATCATGTCTTGTTTTATCAGATGCACCACTATAGCCATGGACTCCTCAAGATGCCCTACCTTCTGTTCTCTGGTGGTGGTCCCTAGATCCATGGTGGAAATGTTGTAAGTTATCCCTTCCTGACCTACCATGGGCATGGCTATTTGCACAGCTCGAGACCCAAAGGCATCCATCGTTACCCTCAATCTGATCTTGGGCCTTTTCTCATTTCTAGTTGTAACCTGTGCTCAGGCCAAGATGGCCTCCAACTTTGCTCTTGGGTCCCTTGGTGTGAGTGTTTTCTTCTCAAGCTGTCTTTCAAGCCACTCAGGCATAGTGGCCTTTTCTTTAGGTGATTCATGATCACCTTTACCTTCCTTGGTTGAGACTTCAATTTCTCTACCCTTGGGGGGCCCTTTTTCCCTTTTAGCAGCATCTCCTTCTTCATCATTAGAGTCCTGGACGAACACGAGGCACTTGATAGGAAGCTTGGTAGATAATAGCTGTCGGGGACTTTCTTCCTTCTCTATCTCCTTGGTTTGCTCATCTTTAGGCTTGTGTTCCTTGGGTTGCTCAATTTCGAGGCTCTTAACAGCTGAAGCCTCACCCTCCGGTTCATCTTTCCCCGAACTATCTTCTTGTTGGTGTCCCTTTCCTCCAAAGGGTGACCCTTCTTCCCCCTTTTCAGTACCCCTCAACTGTCAGGCCATCTCCTCTTCAAGATCATCATCGAAAGTTTGCACGATGACCCTACCACCCGCATCATCCTCCTCATCCCCGCTCTCTAAGGAACCAATTCCTTCCTCCTCGTAAGCCACTCTGTCAATCGTTCGATGCCCATACTCTAGGTGCTCATGGTATTCATCGGCCTCTTCTTCAAATGGCTTCAAAGCTTCTTGCTCTCACCTCTCCCATTCCTTAGAGATTAACATGGTAGCTTCCATAGCTGGTGGCCCTGTCAAGGGTTGTGAAGGTTTGGCAGTAGCGGGGACCTGAGCTAAGGCTACTTGAAGCATGGGATCCATGAGGATCTGGGAGAGCTTGGAAGGGATATTCTGCATATGCTTTGAGAAGGCTTCAGGCATGGTGGGAGTAGACATTGGTGCCGCCACTGTAGGTAATGGGAGTGATGTAGTGGGCGACATAGCACTGGAGGAAGGGGGAGTAGTTACGACAGAGGAAGAGTCAATTACAATTATAGGCTCAACCGAAGGTGAAGGGGCGAGATGGACAGAGATGTCCACTACCGGCGGGGATGTGGTGATCATGGCTAGAGAAGTAGGTGGTGCGGCAGTCAGGGCAAGGAGAGCCAAGAGGGGTTCTAATTGATCTATACCCTTCACTTCTTCTTCTTGGATTAAGGGCTGCTCCGTCGTACCCCTCTCTGTTTAAGTCTTTTGGAGGGTGAGCCCCCTGTTTCTTTTCTTGTATAGACCTTGGGGTCAGGAGACTTTCTATTTCCGTCTCCTTCCTCTTCTTAGACCTGGTGACTGGAGGAGACTTGGACATCCCGCCAATTGAAGTGGTGGTAGTGACATCCTCTGTGGCACTCGACTCACTTTTGAGCCCTTCATAAGTCAAAATTACCTCCTACTATTTCAATCGGACCACTTGTCTATCAATCCATTCCTTGGTACGAGCCAAGATTGGCTTCGTTATAATATCGAGGTCATCAACCTCCTGCTCATCCTAGTCAATTGTTGGTATTGGCAAATTGGCGACAACGGGGTACCTGGGGTCCATTATGGTGCTCTTGTCTTCTTCGACTTGGTCTGGTATGGGAAAAGGCTACACCTTTCTTACAAAATGCGTGGTCATCCGCATATAGTGCATTGCACGTACCTCTTTATCATCTTGACAATCCCCCCAAAAGTCTTCAATGTGGTGCAAATGAGCAAACCTCGGTCCTAGTGCCTTCCTTACGTGCCCATCTGGGTCCATTTTCCAGCGAGCAATGTGTAGATGAAAATGGTAATCCTTTAGTTCTTTCTTGGAGTTACCAGCACACTAGGAAGTTTGTAGTTTATACATGCCCTGGCCAAGAGTCATGGGATAAGAGGTCCCTGCCATGTGCTTGCTGTTGAAGATCACCTTTATGTATTGGAGCTGTCGAGAAAGCTCCAATAAGATGATTCGGTCTTTGGGATATCAAGGCAACTTGTTTGGCCTCTCGGTGAAGCCTTGGGCACAAATGTACGTAAATTTTGGATATTGGATGAGGAGGAAGGCATATTGCTTCAGGAAGGCCCGAGCACTATGAGAGACCCTTCTCTCAAAATCTCCAGCAACCATTCTGATGATGTGGCCAATGAAGGCGTCATTGACCCTGGAATACTCCTTAAAATTATGGTATTGGAGTTGGGGATACCTATCATAGGGTTT